>BROG01001432.1:0-22500 GCA_030159075.1 Atrina japonica | reverse complement strand
CCTTATTCTCTTAAACGTTAACAGGACGTATGAATAAGTGTACATTGAGCTTCGGCAGGTTTCCGGGGTCATAGGCTATGTGGATGGTATGACTATGTCACTACTACCGTATCAGAACTGTGGTTCCAAGTCGATGCTCATGCAGACAGGAAAATAGTTGTTGTCAGTACCTGAATAAAAGGTGAACTATTGGGATCGTTCTTTACCTGTTGTTTTGCGACGATGATTTTTCAATTACATCCCAAGAACCATTGAGCTTTTTTCTAGCCCAAGTTTTAGGACCCTATAGCGTGAAGGCCTACCGTAGCACGGGGTCATAATTTCACTCACCATTCAAAACAACCTTTTCCTTCTATATCCAGTGCTGTAGTGGAGCTATACTTTTAGAAGAACACTTTGAAACATGTTCTTTATCCAATCTGCCTTATGTTTTTGATCCTCAAACACTTTCCTGATTAGATAAAAAAAATTACCAGGGCCATAATTGGATTAAAAATCAAGCCAAGAGTTTGAAAGAAACACCAAAGAAAAGGAATAAGCCAGCTTCTGCATGTTCGATTATTTATTGTAAATAGAACATATACATATGTTTTGACTTAAATCATTACAATAATACGTTGATATTACACTCCGTAATAACGTGTTCTTGTAGTTGTTCTTTTGTCACAAACATACTCCCCTGTAGGTTATCCTTAAATATGGTTTTCGACTGCAACAACAACAACAACAACATCAATAATAATAATAATAATAATAATAATAATAATAATAATAATAATTGCATGTAAAATGATAGATATAAGTAACTGTACGCATACAATGACATAGATAAATTGTCCGACGATGTTACAGTTTAAAATCGGAACAATTTCAAATGACCTGAACGCGTACACTTATAACCAATGGACTTATTTTGACATACACGATCAAATTAATGTTTATGATGCGCATAATTTTAAATTGTTTCTTTGTTTTAACTATTAACACAAATGATAAAAAAACACTAAACAATTGTTCCAATAGTTAATTTGTTTTTCTTGAAAGTGTAATCAAAAGCCCTGATTTTAAGTTTCCAGGGCCATTGTTAATGAAATGAATTGCACAGTGTAGAGTGTGTACAGTGTGCGCAGTCGACCGGGCAACTGTAGAATTAATGCTAACGCAGATAAAAGAAGAGCAAAATAAAACACAAGTCTTAGGTCCGATTGTTATTCTGAACGTTTGGTCTTTCCATTGCCACGTCTAGTTTTGTATTGTTATAACCATATCGTTCTTGAGTTCAGTGTGTTTCGGGATTTTAATTCCTCTCTAGATATATCGTTTTCACAGTAACCAAGTATTTTTTCGCGAATTTACTGCGCTTGTTTATTTCTTGTATACTCGCCGAGTCACACCGTTTACATTTTGTTTCGTATTTTGACGTGACTAAAGATTAGAAGAGCCAATCCCCCCCTTGCATACGTTTTTTCACTAGGTTTTGCCTTGCTTTATATTTATCTGAATTTTCTCGAGAAAATGATGCTTTCTTTCTTTATCCATTTTTCATATGTGTCGGCATTTTATTTTTATTTTTAATCGTATTCCGAAATACTTTTTCATCAATCATTTTACTCCACAAGGTTTTCATTTGGTTGTTCTTCCTGCATACTTCTTTTTCTAAGTTCATTCTACTATGTCGAAAGACGAATGTGAAAGTGGTCACGGAATAAAGCAAATATCAATAGGATATCATAATATATATATATATATATATATATATATATATATATATATATATATATATATATATATATATAGTATCTTTAAACTATATATCAGATAAAATATTACATAAAATGGGCATGTACAATTTTTCACCCACTACAGCTCATATCACTTTAACGAAGTCATACGATACTTTGACTCATATGATAGAATGATCCCGAAAATCACTTTTTTTCGTGATACGGGGTCATTCTATCGCAACCACCTGGAAATATACATTTTATAGGGTCGTAGATATATCACTGCAGCGATAAATTTATCCCTATGATTTTTTAGGTCACCTGACCGAAAGGTCTTGGTGACCTATAGCGATCACTCTTCGTCCGTCGTCGTCCGTCGTGCGTCGTGCGTTAACTTTTGAACATTTTCACCTTCTATTCAAAAACCAGTAGGCCAATTTCATCAAAACTTGGTAGGAAGTATCCCCATGGGAAGCTCCTTCAAGTTTGTGAACATAAAGGGGTCAGACTCCTAAAGGGGCCCCATAAGGGGTGTCAAAAAGGGGTAAAATTAGGAAAATCTTTAAAAATCTTCTTCTCAAGAACTAACAATGGGAATAACTTCATATTTGATATTTAGCATCTTTAGGGGGATGTTTACAAAGCTTGTGAAATAAATAATTATCTGATAAAAACGGCCCCACTAGGGGGCGCTGAAATTGGGCAAAAATTCAAAGTTGTCAGATTTCAACCAAATTTGGTAGAAAGCATCCCCTAGTAAAGGCAATCAAAGTTTGTGTAGAAATAAAAGATTCTGATCCTTTAGGGGCCAATAAGGGGGTAAACAGGGCCAAAATATTGAAATCTTCTTTAATGGACTTCTTCTCAAGAATCACAAGGCCAAATTCAACTTAAGATGGCAGGAAGCATCTTCATGTGAAGACGCTTCATGTTTGTGAAAATTGTGGAGTTATGTCCCCTTAGATCCTCCAAAGCAGCCTAAAAGGGGTTAAATAAGGAAAATGTTTAAAAATCTTCTTCTCAAGAACCAACAATGGGAATGACTTCATATTTGATATTTAGCATCTTTATGGGGATGTTTACAAAGTTTGTGAAATAAAAAATCATCTGATGAAAAAAACGGCACCACTAGGGGGCGCTGAAATCAGGGGCAAAAATTCAAAGTTTGTCAGATTTTCAACCAAATTTGGTTAGAAAGCATCCCCCAGTAAAGGCAATCAAAGTTTGTATTAAAAAAAAATATGATTGTGACTCTTTGGGCCCCATAAGGGGATAAAAGCGTGCCACATATGGAAATCTTTAATTGAATTCTTCTCAAAAATATATTGGTAGGGCCACCCAATTTCAACCTAACCAGGCAGGAAGCTTCCCCATGTGAAAACCCTTCAAAGTTTGTTAAAATTGTGGAGTTATGCCACCTTAGGGAAGAGGGAGATCTATAAAAGGGGGCCTTAAAGGGATAAAATTAAGAAAATGTATAATAATCTTCTTTCTTAAGAACCAACAATGGGAATGACTTCATATTTGATAATTAGCATTTCTAGGAGGAGGATTACCACATAAAGTTTGGAAATGAATAAATTATTTGATGAAAAACGACCCCATGAGGCAGGGGGGGGGGGGAGCGCTAAAAAAATTTATGTTGTTAGACATTAATTCAAACACAATTTTGCAGTCCCTAAAGACTTCTTTTTGCATGATTCCCTTTCTTAAGGTTGGCCTTAACATGTCAATCACTTAATTTAAAGCGACTGTTTGCTAGGTTGGCTATTCCTTTTTTACTTAGGTGACCGTTACTCAGGTGGAAAGGCCCTTTGGGCCTCTTGTTTAATGTCTATTGGCATGTTGGTTTTTTTTATTTAGAATATGTAAATACGCGGGAGTCAAAATATCGCGGAGACTCTAGATGAAGAATTATTTCTAAAAAAATCATCAAGAATGGTCACTCACAATATTTTGTCCCCCTGTTATTCAGATATTTGGAAATATTTATTGTTGCTAGGTATTAATTATTGACTTTAAAGGAAGGAACATTAGCGGTATCTTTTCATTTGACATTTAGATATATCAAGGACGATGTTTTGTCAATTAATAATGACGATTTCTGTGCATATGCCAATGCTATATATCCCAGCGAACTAGAAATTAAAAATACAAGAGAATCAAGCACACACGCTTCATACTAAAACATTTTAATTAATATAGACACAGGTGGAAAATAAGCAAATAAGCTATACGACTAACGCGACGATTTCGGCCTTCCAATCGTAATTTCTCCACATTTAAATAGTAATATCCCTCAGTCACCCGCATATAAAGTTTTTATTTCACAAATGATCCGAAATGCTAGGGCGTGTACAATAAATTAATATTTCATATACAGAGGCAAACTACTCACAGACAAATTATTGACACAGGGATATCAAAAACCGCGTTCAATGTCAACATTCCGCAAATTTTACGATCGGTATAATAGTCTCGTTTGCGATTACTCTGTTTCACTAAGTGAAAAGCTGAGTTTCTTTTCGTTGGCGGTTGTTCCGACGTGTGTACCAACTGTGACGAGGATTCACTCCTCAGGTACTTCATTGGACTTGACTGTGGACTCACGGCGGGTGTGACCTGTCGAAAGGGGATGCTTATTCCTTAATGACACCTGATCCCACCTCGTGGTTCCCAGTGGTCCGTGTTCGTCCTGGACATTCTTTTGATTTATACTTTGGTATCTGAGATTTTTATATCAAAAGACATGTTAAAAGAATTTACATAGAGAGGGCATTTTGAACCTCCCGATAGTATTAATATATTTTCAAAACGTTTTGTTGGATAGCAATGGATTATAGATTCTTAATGGGGAAATATGCCAATATACATTTTAGAAAAATAATAATAAAGGGGTAATTTCATCGAAGGTAGGATATTTTGACTCCCCATCCCCTCATTCAGAAAATCATATGGTTGGATAGCCATACACCTTTGACATACAATGAAAAAACATATAAAGAAACAACATAAAAAAAAATACTTTTTACAATCGGGTCGCCGGGAACTATCGACCGCAATGAAGAGAGGGGGAGCAAAACATCGTAAGGGATAACCTTATCGCAGGGTCAAAATGCCGTGTGACACTGGTGTACATGCTAGAAAATAGGTCTAAAGAGATGTCACTGACTACAAACTGGGTGTTAACCGTATATATATAAATGAAATCAATACTTTAATTAATCGATTGCATTTAACACAGACAATTCTGAAATTAGTTATAGGTTTATAATTTGGACTTGTGTGACACAATCTTTATCTTCTATTTTGTATCAAATTCAACTGACGAAGTCATATTGACGGATACGATCAACTTGAGCATTTGACATGGCATTTTCCGTAACACTATGACTTTAGTACTCTAAGAATACATGTGTAATTCTACTTACAAACATCGCTCCGTATACAATGCACACACATTTTGATATGTCTTGCCATCGGAACCACATACTGGATCATATACAATCGTACACGGTGATACAGTGCACTTATATGAGTACCCGGCTGCCTGGAAATGCAAAAAAAGAGTTGTTAAGGCTGAATAATCTCCATTAAAATAATGAGGAAAAAAAACCGATAGCATGCAGTAACTGATAGGCCAAATTGCTGGGCATCAAAATGTCAATTTATGATTTAGTATCGCTAGAGTTAAAAATTCAAATTTGTTTAATTCGGACAAAATCAGTTCATGTTTAAAGAAAATTATATTAATTTTAAATGATATGATTGAGACTAAAACAAAACATAATCATATGCATGGAAGTAAATATGGCAAGTATACATGTACAAAGATAAAAACGTACGTACGAAATAGACAAGTGCAAGTACCAAAATGATTTTCATTATGTTCCTAGTTATCGAGTCGATATAATTCCTTCTGGATTCAGAACATAAAATGCAAGAAGTGTTTAGTTTCACACAGCTTTATATTCGTACAAAAAAAAGTATGCATCCATTTACGCCACTCACTACATACCATATATATATTGAAGACACAACGTGAATTAGTTACTATCATGTTTCTATCATGTATATCGGGTGCTAATCCAACATTTAGGAGCATAAATAGAATACTGATGACACGACTTGGATATCTCTAAAATACATTTTTCTCGCTTGAATTAATTGATGAAAAATAAAGGTGTTTGTTTTCATTAAATGGTTAAATAATACCAGCAAGATGACGCTATGATATTACATGTCAAACATCTTTATAATCTAATTCTAAAACTGAGAGGAGGTCCAAAATTTCATCGTGCTATTTATTAATTCAAAATATATGTTTTTCTAAGAATCGGGGCGTATTCGTAGAGCATTAAGTTTCACATGTCCTGTTTACATCAATATATATTGATTAACAATTCAAAATTACATTTTTGAAGCCATGAACGGATGTTTCTTACAGTATTAAGTAATATTCTAATAAGTTTTTCTCTCAACGGATATTACCGTATATGTGTATATTGTGTAATATGTACTATCATAACCCTATTCATGTTGAATAATTTGTGACTTTAATATGTGAGCCAGTCTGCCTATTTGGATTACATAAAGCGACTTTTAATTTCTCAATTGATGCAACAATGAGAATATTGTAATTAATAAAATGGGCAGTCCATAAAAAATACGTTATTACTTCATAACTAGTTTCCAACTGTATGGATTCATATATTCACATTGGAGAGACATTTTAATTTTCAGATTTCAATTCATATAACAAAAGAATATTTATTTGATATAAGATATTTATCCTTTTGATTTTTTATGAAATGAACAACATTAATTTAAACTGGGATTTATCATATGATTTAAACATGTGAGCCACTTAGCAAAGGAAACAAATTAACAAACAAACAAATATGGCTACACCACAAAGGAATTTTCCATTTTAATTCTTAATAATAATGACCCATGAAATTGAGACGCGATTTTTTTTCATTTACATACATTTTATAACTTGTTTTTCAATATACGGAATTTTGATTTCGTTCTCAAACGTATTAAAACATAGAGTACACTATGGCTCCACCAATCGCCCCAAAAATATTATGTAATTTTGTTTGTATTGAAATAAAGTTTCGTTTTATGCAAATGTAATTTTGGGTGAGGCCTCGCACCCATGTAAAATTTAGGGAAAATTACAAGCTTTCCGTGGAAATTTTGAATATTTGTCGAACCGTGTTCGGTTTTGACACCTATATTTTCGCACGTACAATTTCCCGAATTTAATATGAGGCAAAAATCAAAAGTAATAGAAGAGAAGAGAACTTGACGAAGTTTAGACGCATTTTTAAAGCATTTTAATTTCCAATATTAACCAGGGCCGATCATGGTGGTTTCTGGCTCTAATCCTTTACACCCATTAACATTAAACAATCCCTCTATTGATTCCGTTCATAGATGGTTTAGTCAGTTTTACATTGGCGACCTAAATCATCATTTTAAATACGTTCAAAATGGAATATCAAATATTAATTGAGCTTTCGTCAAGATCAACTTCACAACGTATGTGTTAGAATAGAGATGGCATTAATCTTTTATCTAATAACACTGTCATTTTATTATGCATTTATCCAAGCATTTTCGCACCGACTTTAGCTGCAAAATCAGAAAAAATAACTGCACCACACGACTTGCCTACTGTAAAACAATATTTTTTCAACATTTGTATTTGTCAATCTTACCTGACAGGTGAGATATTTACCTAAAAATGTAAAAAAAAATCCCGCAGAAAAAAATGTCCTGCAGGAAAATTAAAAATCCTCCTGGAAAATAAAAATCCCTACAGAAGAATTAACAAAATATCACAGGATAATAACCGTCCTAACGGATTTTGTTTCTCCTGCTGGAAAATAAAATCTTAAGGGAAAAAATAAAAAGTAAGGGTGAATAAAAATTCAATCCAAAAGTCTTGTTCAGTATAAATTTTCACCATGCTACCCCTATGATAAGTTCTGAAAGTTCCCCCTCCCACAGAAAATAACAATAATAAATAAATAAATAAATAAATAAATAAAAGTTCAGTTCATTTTATAAATCTGAAGATAAACAGTTAACGTCTCTTTAAATTCGAACACTGGTTGATGTGTATATTACAGTGTAAAATGTATATATTTATTGTTATTTTCTATTAATAAAATCCCTTTTTTACTTTTTTAATTTATATCAAACTGTGTCATGTTATACTGTAAATGTATTGCCACACACACAGGAACACACATCAATTGAATATACATTATAACTTTTAGCTATACACATTATGACATTAAACAAATTTCTTCAAAAATGGTTTCAGGAGTAAACTTCTTTGAAATATATGATCAAAAGAATAAATATTTATTTAACTTTCTACTCTAAAATTTAAGACATGAAAAAATAACTTCATGAATAAATAAAATGAAAAAAATTTGATTAATTTATACATTAATATTATTATTAATTTCCATATGTATTTGAAATAACAAAAACATTTGAGTCAGTATGGTGTAAAATTAGTAAATATACTGTTTAGTAATATGTTTATCATGCAATTATTAAACAAATTTATGGGTGACTATTTAAGAATTGACTTTATCGAATGATCATCAGTAAAATTTACCTATGTGCATTCCCAAAGAAAATTTTAATGAGAGAGAGAATTAATTATATTTCTCTAAATAATGGCACTGGAAATCATCTGCTTTCTGAGTAACTTTACTCAAACCATTAATTCATAATATATATCGCAATCTCTCTCTCTCTCTCTCTCTCTCTCTCTCTCTCTCTCTCTCTCTCTCTCTCTCTCTCTCTCTCTCTCTCTCCCTCTTCTGCCTCTCTCTCTTCTCATCTCTCTCTCCTCTCTCTCTCTCTCTCTCTCTCTCTCTCGCGCACGACAGACACTAAACGGAGACGCTTGAATTCAAAGTAGTTATCAAATCTAAAATATTCTGTTACCAATTTTAATCCACATTTACAGAAATACAATACCCCATCGTTTTACCAGCGAGACACACGTACGTCGTATTTCAAACACATGGTCTCTCTCTCTCTCTCTCTCTCTCTCTCTCTCATCTTTCTCTCTCTCTCTCTCTCTCCTCTCTCTCTCTCTCTCTCTCTCTCTCTCTCTCTCTCTCTCTCTCTCTCTCTCTCTCTCTCTCTCTCTCTCTCTCTCTCTCTCTCTCTCTCTTGCGCACGACAGACACTAAACGGAGACGCTTGAATTCAAAGTAGTTATCAAATCTAAAATATTCTGTCACCAATTTTAATCCACATTTACAGAAATACAATACCCCATCGTTTTACCAGCGAGACACACGTACGTCGTTCCGGCATTTCTCATCTTTGGATATATACAATTCAGATGTATTCACGTTGGTTACATTTGATATTTAGTCATACATAAGTCACTATCGATGTTGTGCGTTGACACTGTTACTTAATTTAGTGCATGTCATCACTTCCCGTCAGATTTTGTTTCAGTAAGAGGGCGAAGATACACGATTTGGAAGTACCGTAATTTTTCATCTAAATACGGCGTTTTTTTGGGGGGGGGTGTTTCAAACACATGGTCATTAATTATCCAACGTTGATGTTGTATTGTTGTTTATTGTTCCACTCTTTAATCTTTCACTCATATGGTAACGCCACCGAATGCCGATGTGGCATGTACTCTGCAAGAACGTGTATAGTTCTAGTTTCGTTTCCGGATATCAAGTTTCACAACTTCCGGTGTGAGGGCTGCAAGAAAGCCAATGTACTTTCATTTTCTCTACACCCTTATGGCGTGTTTATCGCTTGAAATAAAACAACTGTATTGGGCAAACTGAACTGAATTGACGAAATAAGAAAGCCAATTGATCAAAGTAATTATATTTTAATGATTGTTGTTTAAGTTATATATTTTGATAGTTTATTTACGCTGCAAAATAAATAAGTGTATCCCTTTAACCGGCGCGGAAGTGGCGGGGGTGTGGATGACCGTGATATTCGCAAGTATATATATATTTATAGGTCAATCTATGGGAAATACACAAACAATCTATTTTCAAGATTATTATGAAAGAAAGGAATTTAGTTAAATAATATTTGCTTATCGACTTAATTTTCACAAATCTCATAAATGTGGTACGTTACAACGACGAATGAATATTCAGATAGGGTATAATGACAGAAAAAATAGGTCTATTATTACAGTAGTTTTGGGGTAGGGTACAATGTCAGGAAAATAGGTCTATAATATCAGGAGTGTCGAGAAAAACAAGTTTCATTTTTCCTCTATATTTTTAAGTACAATAAATGTATTTATTTTTAATATATCTAAAATATACAAAGATAAAGTGATGGAAGCATTTTTGCTTGTAAAAGAGGCAAAGGGTATATATATAAAAGAAAGGAAAACTAAGTTATAAGTTTATTATTTTGTTATTTATTTAAGATATTCAAGTGGTTGAGGCTTTTTGTTTTAAAGTTCATGGTAACTAGTATTACCTATACATCTATGCTATACAATGTCAAACTTGTTGGTACATATTAACCAGATATTGACTGCATGCAGTAATTCATTTTTCAAGACATATGGAAAAAGAAAAAAATACAAAAACACGCAAAAAAATTTATTGATTTGTTATCAACATACAAACACACAGAGAATTAGAATTTTTTTTCATTTATGAATAAACCTATTTTCTGTCCAATTAATGTACTAAAATTTTTGAAGTTCAAGACAAATTCATATCTGGTGGTGGTGTTGTGGTAAACCTTTTACCTCACAAATTAGAAGTGTTGGGTTAGAAGTAGTTATAGGCAGCTCCATGGCAGGCATTTGAATTTTCGCCGCTACGGGGCGCCACCAGTGGCGCTGTTTGATGACGTCATCAGAACATTTGCTTCTGATTGGTCAATTCAAATGCGTGCCATGGAGCCGCCCGTGACGTCATAAGCGGAAGTGAGTTCATACCGGAAGTGAGGTCATACCGGAAGTACGTCATACCGGAAGTGAGGTCATGCTGTCATGGCAATAAGGAGAAAGAGCCGATCGTTGAGTTTGGAGGCGTGTCTATGACCGGAAGTGGAAGGTTGCGGAGGCGGCCATCTTGGCTAAGGAGCCAATGAGAGCCTTCGTTACAAGAGGTTGGGTCACGTGAGTTCACGAGAAGTCAACGGTTAGAGAGAGAAGTTGGGGTTTTCCAGTTTTGAGCTTAGAGTGAATCTATTTTTATAACCGAAACTTTGGGGTTTTTCAGTTTTGTGAAACCAGTAGTTGGTGGCACCACCGTCGGTGAGAGTGCACAAGTGTGCATGCGTGAGAAGCGGTAGGCCGAGCTCGTAACTGTGAGTTTGTCGGCGAGAGTTCTGTTTTAAGTGTGCAAGCGCAAGAAGCGGTAGGCCGAGCTCGACTCAAGCTTGTACTAAGACTTGTAGAGTAAATGTATAGAGATGGAGTTTTGAGATCTAGAGTGGATGAACATTGAATAGATGATGGGGTATTCCCCTGATAGCATAATTAAGTGATAAGTAATGAAAACCTTATTCACGTTGCTAGTTACCTAATTTTTCTGAGATATTGTTTGTACATTTTTTATATGGTAAACACCAACCCTATGTAGTAAACATTCACATTCACCCAATTTTTCTGGCGATGTTGACTATTCGAGGTTCGGTTGCCAAATGAGCTCTCAGAGGTCTAATATTGCTTCTGTGTAGATACTCTCCATTTTGGTTATTGTTTTTTACTAAACGATGTTCAAAAAGTGTAATCCACTAATAATCAATAAACAGCTCGTGATCGTACAGATTTTATTGAACAGCAAGTGTAACATCGATAACACATCGCGCTTTGTAACCAAAAAGAACCTGAGAAATACGGGTGATTTGACCTTGCGGCTGTAACATTATCCAAAATTCCATTTCTAATTTGTTTTTTTCGATGCTATGTGTTGACATGTTGTTTATCCAAAACATGTTTTCATTTTGTAATTTATTTTCCTGCCTGCATTTTCACGAAATACATGTTACGATTTATCACAACATGATATGTTTCAGTTGCCTCTGCCTCTGATTGAGTTTCGTCAGTAGACTCTGATAGTAACGATTACACTGCATTGTACGCCACTTGGTCTTCTGTTGTAACAGAATAATTCTGTAAATAGCTTCTGTATAGATACTCTCCATTTTGGTTTTGGTTTTTGGCTAAGCGATGTTTAACAGATGTAACCCATTAAGAATCAATACAAGTGGTCTGGATCAGCAGTTCCTGAGATATATTTGCAGTGCTGATAAAATAGAGATACTTTTATCAAAGGTGCGAGAATTAGTTATTCCAACTGTTTTCAAACAGACTCAAGTTTCATGTTATTAGACTAAATATAATGTTGTTATATATGTAGTATTTGCGTATTATACTAGTACAGTTAAATTTTTATATTAAGAACCGCTTACGGACACATAGGTGGTAGTAGTTATATAGAGGTTAAGTTATACACTAATTGTGTGTTTTGGGGCGTGAAAACAATCTTTAGTATTCGCGTAGCATATTAGTAGTCAAAACCACTGAAACACACTTTGCATAACACCAATGGTCACTTTAAAATAAATATGATCGGACTTTCTGATACTTCAAATACACAATTAAATATACTTTAAATAACAAGGCCGTTGTTGTAAATATAATTATATTTCTATACAGTGAAAAAAAATCACATCTCATTTACCTTTATTTCAATATAGAAATTTGACATTACAATACTGTTTCGAATTCCACTCGTGAATTTACCAATACGCATATAACCGATGCACGTGCAGACAGATACTATACGTTATAACGTCGAACTAAATAATAAACTAAAACAGACACATTATATGCTGTACCCACACAAGGATCCCTCCTCATAGATTCTATATACACAGGAATCAGGAATTTGCTTTCATATATACCACACAGGTACCACACACATTTAAATTTCTCCTGACGAAGAGCATATCATCGCATGCATGCTTCTCTTGTCAAAGTCAAATTTAATAACATATTCAGAATTGAATTTACAATTGCAATTGATTGTCCGATTGCCATAATAAAAATAAAGTTCCTTCTGTGACAAAGTGGTAGAACATAAGAGAGAGAGAGAGAGAGAGAGAGAGAGAGAGAGAGAGAGAGAGAGAGAGAGAGAGAGAGAGAGAGAGAAAGAGAGAGAGATAGAGACGGAGAGAGAGAGAGAGAGAGAGAGAGAGAGAGAGAGAGAGAGAGAGAGAGAGAGAGAGAGAGAGAGAGAGAGAGAGCAACCTCTACTCATCAGTCTCATGCTATCAATTTATGTCTACACTTACTAAGGATAATCACGCATCTCACCTGTGCCAAGTTGGTTTATATCATATATGATGTTTAACTCGTCTCTAGTTAATGGAACCACTCCATGCGTTTTATATCGATTTCTATGTTGTCGAAGTCGCTTCTGCTTGGATGTTCAAACTTCCCTTGAATGTTTGAACTCTTGACTCTCAACGATATCTATTTATTTATTTTATGCAAATATTTATCTATGCTGCCCTGAATAATGTTTGCAGCTCATACTCACTGCCCACAGGTTTACTTACTTAAACTCATAAAAAAACTTGCTAAATAAATATCTATTTCCGATGCTGGAATCTCTTCTAATTTTTTGTGTTCACCAACCGCCGCCGAACATTCAAGAAATTTCTTAAGTTACCCTTTCATTTTCTTAATGTATCGAATGATCTTGCTCGAGGATGCGAGTATTCTCTTTCTCTGTTTACATTTGCCATTGCGAGTGTTTAGGTTTGTCAGACAAAAGAAGTTCCGAATACAAATACATATATATGATGACACTAAAAGTATCCCAAAATGGGTACGATAAAGGGTCAGCTATAAATGTCGTTGAGGTCATTCCCTACCAATCTTCAGCACCAACATATATATATATATATATATTATATATAATATATATATATATATATATATATATATATAATATATATATATATATATACTATATATATATAATTGTACCGTTGTTGAAAACTTAATGGTGAAATTTTCCAACGCAAATGTGAATTTGACCTTTGATCAGATGACCTTGAAACGTCCCACTTATCTTCTGCAGCGTATTGACTACAAATGCAGTAACTATATATAAAGGTTCTATATATATTGAAGTATTTTGAGTTGAAGTTTGAATTTGAAGTATGGCAATGACCTTTGATCCACTGACCTTGAAACTTCAAACAAATATTCTTCAGAACATAGCCTACAAATCTTCTACACTAACATGTTATAAAAGATGTAGTCTTTTAAGCTATGCAGATTTAAACATTTCACATTGAGCTGAGACCTTGACCTTTGAACCGATGACATTGGAACTTTGCATGGAATATTCTTCAGCATATGATCTACAAATCATCTACACTATTATATATATGTAAGTTCTATAGCTTTTAAGCTATTTTAATTGAAATTTTCAATTGAGCTGTGACTTTGACCTTTGAACCGATGACCTTGAAAAATAAATATTATTCATCAATATCTATAAATATTTGTTGATAACTAAATTCCCAGGTTGGGAAAGTTTTGAGCTATTTTTAGTTGAAATATTCAATGTGAACCGTGAAGATAACCTTTTTTCTGGTCACCTTTAACCTTCACACAAATATTCTTCAGCGGATTGTCTACAAATTTACAAATATTTATCAGCAAATTTACTATAAATCTTGAACAGCAACTTATATATATAAAGGTTTTACAGTTCTTTAGCCATTTAGAGTTGTAAATGTCAAATTTAACTCTAACCTTGACCTTTGATCTCATTACCTTGAATCGTCCCACAACTAGTATTCAAGGTTTTGCCTACAGATCTTCCACAGAAATCTATATATAAAAAATTATTGATTTTGAATATTTTTGAATTGATACTCAATAATGCACCCAGTGAAATCGCAAACAAGACTATTATACCGACCGTAAAATATGCGAAACGTTGACATCAAACACGGTTTCAGATATTCCTGTGTCAAAAATCTGTAAGCGAGTAGTATACGTCTGTTTATGTTGAACACGCCCTGGCATATCACATTTATCAGTTTATGAAATATAAACTCCATATGCGGGTGCCTGTGGGATGTTACTACATAAATGAGGAACATTTACGATGGGATAGCCTAAATCGTCGCGTTTCTCGTATAATAAAAGATAAAAAAATAGATAATATAATGATATTTTGAAACGACTCCCTTACAATATGGCACTCTGTATTTTTATATTGTCAACAGAAATACGATGTACACAAATTTGGTTATTATTATTATTTTTTAATGTATTCCTTTATAAAATCATTAAACTGTAAAAATAAATATCTGTGCCGTAAACAAAAGAGGATGTGACTGAACATAATGATTTCTCTCCGGTTCCTTTGAAAGCCACTATTATAGTGTCACGTTTGAGATGGTCATGGCATCGACAACTAGGCCTACAGACAAAATAACGCAATTTGGCGTCAAATTTCATGACATTGGCTGCTGATTTTTTATTTTGTAATTGTTCGGAAAGCCTGCCTGACTCATTCGGCAGCAAGCGGGACTTTTGATCGTGAGGTCTTGATTTCGAGTCCAACATCTGTAACGTGAAAAAATGGCCTGCCGTATAAATCTTACCCGGGGTCAATTTTCTATGATACAAATTTTACCTTGGGTCTTTTTTTACGATAGACATCTTACCTGGGTGACCGTATAAAATTAACCCATTTCAACATTCAAAATTACCAGCCCTATATTTTAAGGAAACGAAATATCTACACAGATATGAGGCATATATTAAGCCTAATCATTTTCGTGGCAGCATTAAGCACATGATATAAAACTGAAATCAAAGTCCACGAATCCCTAGAATCTGATACCAAACACTTTTTTAAATTTTGCCTGAGATTATATAAATGAAATGAAATGGATACCGATTTCAGTAACAATATGAGGTACGGGAGATAATACTTTATACAAAATTATATGAATGATGAAATCGTTGTACCTTGGATGATAATGACATGCACATACATATTTAGAAATACGGGCAGCTAAATTATAATTCGGTTACATAAAATGATGTTGATAGTTATTAAGATATAGAAATTCCAAATTCTAAATTGAAATCAGCATTGACATTTAAATTATTGTTTCGAATAAACAACTTGTCAACACCTTTACAAATTAGAGCAGCAATTGCAGCTGCAAAGTTAAAAGGGTCAACATTTGTCATCACCACTCTTAGTAAACAAGTTTTGATTGTAATGTTAAATAATATAATGTACTAAAAGTTGTACTAATTTGATTGTGTAAAAGGATTACTACAGGTTAGGTTTTGACAGATTTTGGTCCAACCAACGCCAGTATTCTTTAGATTGTATGTTGCACAGATGCGAGAGGAAGCTTCTTGAACCTTGGTGTTTTGCGTTGGTTAAATTTCCAAATCATATAAAAGCATCAAGGTTCCAAAAGCGAGGGGGAGAGACGATTTAGAGAGAACGAACACAGACTGAATTGAGACCGCCACTACTCTCTATGTGATTGTTGTTACCAATGCTGCATCTCTGTTGAATAAAAATACCATACGATCATTGACTGTTATTGATATCTGTTCAAGTTTGGAGAAGGTTACCACATTTATACTGGATACCTAAACTTCATAAAACCCCATATAAGCAAAGATACATTGCAGGAAAAAGCAAATGTTTTACCAAACTTTTATCTTTAATCCTTACCAAGATATTGACAGCCATTGAGGAGAAACTTTAACAATACTGTACAGTTGCCTATTCCAGAAGCGGTGTAAATCAGATGTGGATACTTAAAATTCTAAACCGCTTTTAGAAAATTTGAAGGCACACATTTTTTTTTTCAAATTCACAGGATCAAAACTTATGACTTCTCTACTCTTTACACTACTATTCCACATAAACATTAAAAGAAAGAAATTTCAGCATCATAGACAACTGTTTTTTACTATAGGTGGTACCCGAAAATTTAAATAACACCACTCTGATTCGACACATAAACATACTGAAGTTGATATAAAACACATGCTGGGATTTCTTATAGACAATATATTTGTAATGTTCGGAGACATGGTCTTTCAACAAACTGTCGACATTCCTATGGGAACTAATTGTGCTCCTTTATTGGCCAACCTGTTCCTTTATTCATACGAGCAGACTTCATTCAGAAAACTGCTGAATCAAAAGAAGAAAAAGTTAGCGGTGTCCTTTAATTTGACATTTAGATATATCGACGACGTTTTTGTCAATTAATAATGACAATGTTCATACATATGTCAATGCTGATATATCCCAGCGAACTAGAAATTAAAGATGCACCAGAATCAAGCACACAAAAAACACACGCTTCATACTTAGACATTTTACTTAATATAAACACAGACGGGAAATAAGCAACTACGCTGTACGATAAACGCCACGATTTCGGTTTCCCCATCGATAATTTTCCACATATAAGTAGTAATATCCCTCAGTCACCCGCATATGGAGTTTATGTTTCACAAAAGATCCGATATGCCAGGGCGTGCACAACATATGAATAATTTCATAATACAGAGGTAAACTACTCACTGACAAATTATTGACACAGGGATATCGAAAACCGCGTTTAATGTCAACGTTCCGCAACGGTCGGTCTTGTTTGCGACTACTCTGTTTCACTAAGTAAAATGTTGAGTTGCCTTTTCGTTGGCTGTTGTTGAGACGTCTGTACCAATTGTGACGAGAATACACTCCCCACTTGTTTCATTGGACTTGACTGTGGACTCACGGTGGGCGTGACCGGTCGACAGGGGTTGCTTACTCCTCCATAGCACCTGATTACACCTCTTGGTTTCCAGAGGTCCGTGTTTGTCCATCTTTACCGGATTTGTATCTATGTCCTGGACATTCTATTGATTTATACTTTGGTATCTGAGGTTTTTATATTCATTTTATTTTCAAGTCTGCTGTTTTGGATCTTTAATGTTTTAATGATACCTTTTTGTTCTGTATATTTTAGTCAAATATAAACCATATACTAATACTCTAATCCCTTCTCAATTTGTGGAATAGAGAGTAATCGCCCATTTGCACGAGTTGTCTTTTCTTATAACAGGGCATTTGTAATCAAAGTGGACGAAAAACAACTTTTAATTCACTTTAAAAATTGGTCTTATGGACCATGTATAAATTTAAAATAAAATATGAAAAATTAGCATATGATGCAAATAAATATACTTAGGTCTGTAAGGTGTATAACGATTTATTTAGCAGACGAACAAAAAATGCTCATATACATGTATATATTTACCAGATACTCGTTAAAGAGAGGAAATGTCACAACAAATGGGAAATAAATCCAGTAATTTGCAAGTATACGTTTTATTTGCAAGAATTGCATTTACCAAGAATAAACTTATACTGTTGAATATAGCTTCACAAACAAATGCAGAACTAATGGTTTAAGGAGAAATAGTCATACCAAAATTTCTGGATTGACAATAATCTATATATTTGTTTATCTCTATTTCATGCCAAGTCATACACGATTTCAATTATATTGTGATCACATCTCACAGATGCAGGGCATACAATATTTGTCCTAATACAAAGATTTGACCCTATTCAAAGTGTGACTTCAACATTCAAGCTTATCCTTCACATAGTTTTAATAGACCTCTCATTACAGAATCGCGACCCCGAATCGACGGTAGCACCAGAAAGAAAAGGCTGCGATTTTTGCCCACTCCCTACTAGCGATTTTTATCTTTGTCGAGCTGTCGAAACAAAACGCCGACGATCGACACCTCAAAGACCCAGAGGTTTTCGCCCGGTCAAATCGTCACCTTTACTACTGTCGGCAGCAACCACGACACGACGGACCCGCGAATTTCGGGCAGCACCGCGCCGAACTTGGCTGCTAGCTGTTTCAGCAGTCTCCCGAGTGCGTCCAGCTGCTTCTTAAGCCATTCTCCGACACGCTCGACGGGGTGGAACCGATCATCTGAGAAGGAACGATCGTCGTCGTGCCGAGCATCAACAGTTCGACCAAAAAGGCGACCGTCATACCGATTGCGGTCAAGACGCTAAAGATTGTGATGCCCTGTTCGCGAAATAAATTCACCAACCGCGTCCGAAACGACTCGTTGGCGTTCAACAGATCGTCCAAAGATTCGTGGATCACCACGAATTGATTGTTCTGCTGGCCTCGCAGGCCGTCCATGTTTCCCTCCGTCAGCGACAACTCGTCTCGCTGCGTCCCGCGTCCTCTCCCGAATTCTCCATTTCTTTTCAAATTGCCTGTCTTTGCCTCCTGGTTGCAGATCTCGCCTGGGATGTCCTCTAGTGTCTTGTCTAACGTTTGGAGCTATCTCAGCGGCAGATCTCGCGAAATCGCGTGCACTTTAAAAGTTCATGTGCAGCAGTCTTTGTTTATAGTAAGTGGTGTTAAAAGTACCTACTGCAAAGAAAAATCATTGCTCCTCAAAAATAAATACCAATTGGGTGTAAAACCAACATCAAATACATTCACCAACCGCGTCCGAAACGACTCGTCGGCGTTCAACAGATCGTGCACCGATTCGCGGATCGCCACCAATTGATTGCTATTTTATTATAAATATATGAATTTTTACAAAACTTGACGCAAGCATTACTGTGTAGCAGGTATTTAAAAAAGCATAGCAACGTATAACGAAATGGTGATAGGTTACTAACTTCTGGCGCGTTGCTGTATAAGCCACTGCAAGAATCAAATTTAAAATGCATATGGGGTTGATAGTCTGCAAGGGTTTAGTCTTTTCCCAACACAAAATCGAACTCCAAACGTTAAATGAAGAAATATAGTCCTCTGAAATTTGAAATACAAAAAGTACATATTTTATAAGCATTTATCATATATATTTACTTAACTATTCATTTGTAAACGACTTGCATTCAGTGATTGTGTCAATACTTCAAATCACATTTGGCTTCACGGGTATCCGATACCCGGTCATCCTTAAAATACACTCAATGATTGGATGATTTGCAGATTCGGTAATTGAAAAACAGAAAAGGGAAATTTACCACCTTTCTATATTTTCGTCAATATTATTTTAATCATCAATATTTTGATATTTCTTGAGCACAATTATGTTTTTCATGTATACGACATCATGATATGTTGAAAATGTTCTGACATATCAGATCATTATATAGTTTAATAAATTTGAAAGCTGTGTAAAAATAGAAATATCATGTTTTATGTATTTAACGAAAATTCCCTACTGCCCGAGATATTTTACTGCATAATGTAATGGCAACTATGTATTGCTAACTAAAAGAGATAACTTAAATTCACATGTGTTGCTTTTTTCCAAATCGTGAATACTTTGTCTAGAGGTGTAGAAATAAATCTTATGGATAACCTGTTTCCTCTAAAATTGTAATAATTTCGTTTATGAGTGATATTTTTAAGGTTAATTGTTTCGTATTCATTGATAATTCATTCATAAATGATATCAACATTCCACAATTGAACCATGGCGTATACGCTTTTGTAAACAGAAGCGCGGCAGAAAGTACTGTATTCCTCAAACCAATCTAATTCATCAGAACGTCGTTTATGAATCATATTAAAGCGGCCACTGCATGTTAATTTGTCGTTGAAGATCAGACTTAAATGTCTGTGAGCGTATACGTCAAGTGTAATTAGAGGGTAATTCGTCGTTTTAGTTCGTTTAATTCAGTTTTAATGTATAAAAGGAGACTAGTCATTGTTTCGGTCAATCAAAAATGACACGTATTCATATTTGTTATCAAATATTTTATATTTTAAAACCTTTGACGGGTTGATAACAGATATATTGTTCTGTAATATGCCTTGCCATATTTATTTCCTTTCTTGAATATTTGACATGTATATGACATCTTTCATTTGGGTCACTCTGTGTATCAACAGATGTATTGAACAATTTATTTTTTGGACGACGCGTTCATTCAATTTTGTTTTATTAGGTTCAGCATTTACTGGCTTATTATCCCCGTTTTCGCTAAGTTAAGTTTTATCTGTTTCTCTGTTGTTTATCTGCTGATTTTGTTTTATCTGGACTCAGGGCCATAAAATTATTCTCAAAAAAAAAAAAAAAAAAAAAAAATACTCAACTTGAGAATTTTCTCAGCTTGGGTAAAGTTATGGGCAATAAATAACTTCCTAGTCAAATTTCTTTCTTAAGTGATAAAACACTATGCTATGTTCTCCTCGCTAATTAACAGTGCGACATTTAACTCCGGACATGACAAAGTCCGGACATTTAGCTAACATTTCAATGGGAGCTGCAGATTTTTTTTTCTGGTAGATGGTAGGATTTATGAGCAATAATACATATACTAAAATTTATATTTTACCTGTTAATACCTGCAGATATATTTATTTACAAAGGTAAAAATTTCGAGCTGTTTTCGGTTAAATTGTCACTCCCACCAAAACCTCATGGGATAAATAATCCAATGGGCATTTTTTTTCCAATTTGTAAATTCATGGGAGAAAAAAAAAACTACATTTAGGAAATAATTGTCCCACAAACTTTTTTTCTCCCTTGACATTATATATGTGGGATTATATTTACTATTTCTTATACTGCATCTATATGATGGTTGGGGAATTATCTATGTACATGACTATTAGAGATGTAGAAAATAGATCAAATATATTTGATCACGTCATATCCATTATTGTTTTAGGATTTTATGAACAGAAATTAAAAAAAAATATATATATATATATTTATGCATTTGATCATTCAATGATTTATTTATTGATTGATTGATTTATTTATTTATTTATTCATTTATTTATTTACTTATTTATTCATTTGTATATATGTGTATGTTTTATTTGGATTTCTTGGTGTATTTTATGTACAAATATATTTATCGTCAGGTATATTTTGTATGTTTCGTGTGTGTATGTAAATATGTATGTGTGTTGCTTTGTGTGCAATGCGAATTCGGTGTGTACGGTACGTGGCCACCTGTAAAATAATATACTCCCTAGCCAGGTGGAGAGGGGGGTATATTAACAAAACCCTGGTGATTTGCCATAATAAAATGTGTTTAAAATGTCCCATGCAATATTTTTATTGTGTTTTTATTCAACGCAAAGACAACGTTATGTAATCTATCAGGACCCAAACATCCCCCACTCTCCATTCTATTGACAGAAATCGGATAACAAGTTACATATCGATATGTCTTATTAGACATAATTAGTAATTGCATTCCAAATAATTCATATAAAGAAAATACAGTTATGTCGAGATCGGTAATCTCGATTTACTTAGTTATCGCGAGATCAAGTGCTTGTCCCGGCAATTTCTCTTCTATGTCTTACTAATAAAAAAAAGGAAAAGTCGAAAAACCGCTATGATCGATGTTTAAACTTGGTCCCGATGTGTAGATTATATGTGAAAGTGACCTGTTATCTCGATGTTAAATTTTTGTACATCGTCATTAAGCCATTGTGATTATGTGACTTGTGCTGAGCAAATATTTTTCTAAAGCCCCTTCCAAAACATAAAGAAAGCTATCTGTGATCAGGTGACCTTTATACACAAGTGGTTGTTAAAGCAGGGTTTACTGTAGTTTTAAATCATTATCATTACTCTTTGAAATAATACTTATAAATTTTAAATTAAGACCTCAGATATTCCTGAATTTATTTTTATTGTGTTTTTATTCAA
>BROG01001431.1:15000-55806 GCA_030159075.1 Atrina japonica | reverse complement strand
CGTAACATTTTGATTAAGAGAGTTATTCGAGTTTATAATTTCTGTGCAACCCGTGTCTCTTAATTTCCGTCCGTCCTCGTTGTAGTTTTATTTCTTATGAAGCCAACGTTTTCTCTTGAAAGATTTAAGTATAGATTTACTTGCTTTGCTCAAACAGACAACTGGGCAATGATATGCAATATCTACATCTAGAAAGGGATCAGGTACGACACAATATCCGATAACATTCAGGCTGTTTGAACTAAATAAGAGTAGAAGTCGTGAGGCTAATTCAAGTTGGCTTGTTGACAAACTGTCTGAGGTTATTGGCATTCAATATATTTACAAGTTTAGGGAAGCAACGTTTTATATTGGTACCTAATGGTGCGCTAATTCAAAATAATATGCAAAAATATTTCAGCTGTCCGAACTGTTGTTTGGTGGTTGATAAAACTACCTATTAGTTTAGAACTAAAACATATGCATTCAACCCCCTCACGTCTAGATCAATTCGTCTTTTACACGGTAGAGGGAATTTATGACATACTATTACTCTACCCAGCCCTGTCCTGTCTATCTTTTCGAACGGGGATATCAATTTCCTCATACTTGATATATACAGTGCGAATTGTGATAGAGAGTTAGCTGTCGGTGAAGCATAGACATCAAATTCATGTAAACTTGTGTTTAGAATATCAACTTTGGGTTTGAGACTCATGGGTGTTCAGATGGATTACTGAAAAATAGGGACCACTATCGTTCATAAGCAGACTTAGATTTAATAAGGGAACCTGATCACTCTAAATAAGGTATTGGATAAATTTGATGAGATGGGGCCACTAAGGAATATAAGTAAGGCTGCTAATACTGCATTCGACATATTTGACGGTCATGTCCCTATAAACGTCTCTCTACATTTATACATACGTTCGAAAATCTTTTCTTCCGGTTGACAAGAAGATGTGGACCTGGAAACCCGTAAGTAACAGTTTATCTGTACCACCCCCACCCCCGGGACAGAATAGTAATAACTACAACAACTGTGCCTTAGAGATATGTAGCTGTTTTCCGTCAATTCGGCTATTAAGCGTCCGACCCCTTTTTTCTGTAGCGGATTGGGCACCTAATGGGTTGAATACAGAAATACGGTATTAGAAGAGTATTCTTACGATTTATATCACCATGTTTACCTTCCGCGTCATGTACATAAGAGTGACAGCTATTATGATATATGTGTATGATTAGTACAAGGCGGTGGGACCGTGCATGTTCTTAAAACATTGAAAGAGCAGGAACATCCGTTTTAAAAATTATAACCAAATGCACCAATATAATGGTCGATAAAACAAATTCGTTATCCTTGTTTACTTCTTTTAGCCCTGTAATATTACGAATCTATACTGTGTCTGTAACCACTGAGAGAGAACCCCACAATCAGGAGGTGGCATTATATTTAATATCATGGTTAGTAAACAGGATAAGACCAAGATCGCGGGATGTACTATTACATGGGGTTATATAGTGAATACTTGTTTATGTGATAGAGGTAAGATAGGGTTTTGACAGTGAATAGAGAATAATGCTTATATGGTAATTATTAAACAAAGTCATAGTGGAAAACAACCATATGTACAATTCTAAGTTGAGCTCAGCATAGTGTATAGGTGGGGATGCTTATCTAAGTGAAAAATGGGACTGGTAACATGCGATATGAAGCGAGCGTCATATTAATTGATATTTTGTCTGTTAGTTGGTAGTTTTATGCAGGTTGCCTCAATGTCTAAACAGTTCCCTGATGGTAAGCCACACGGACTTTAGGTAGTATAGGCCTATATAGGATATGACGACAAGGTGTGGAAATACATGGTCTTTTGGAATGGTCATGTTTAGATATTTAGATATGATCTGGTTTTATTTATCAAACACTTTGAGCTACTAAATGCATAATTATGAGATGACGTTATATGCACATAGTGCGGTATAGCATATGTAATGAGTTTATATATCATAATAACACTTACCGGTGTATACATATAGGCATGCATGTATATTTGTGTCGAATATAATGTGCGTAGTCTGGGTATCAGGATTTGGATGTGAAAATGGACTTCATAGTATAGGGGTACAGCAGTGTTTACAGAATCCCATATAGCACATCAAATGAGTTTGTATATCATAATATATATATATATATATAGATAGATAGATAGATAGATAGATAGATAGATAGATAGATAGATAGCTATGTATGTATGTGTATGTATGTATGTATGTATGTATGTATGTATGTATGTATATATGTATGTATGTATATATGTATGTATGTATGTATGAATGTATGTATGTATTTGAATGCCTTAAGTGATATATGTGGGTCTTCTGACTCTGAGTGATTTACACATTGGACTTTGATTCATGATTGAAGTCTCTTCCGTCTGGTCAGCGTTGGTTCTAGCCTCGCTGGAACCGGAGCTGTCAATACGGCCGATTACGGGGACTTGAGAGAATTTAAAACAAGTATGAAATTTGTAAATCCTTCCTGTGCCAATAATATACCTCAACTTGAAACTTTAACCGAAACGTTGATCCCCACCCCATTACTTCTTTGATCCAACCCAACATTTTAAACCCATATAATACAATTGCACTTGTTTCAGGTAACAGTAAGGTCAATTATGAAGCCTGTACCTCGATCCATTAGCCGACCCCTATTACTACTTGGATCCATCCCGAAATGCAAAACCAAATAATTCAATTGCACTTGTACCTCTGTCCATTACCAATAATTTGGAACTTTAACCAAAATGCTGATCCTCATCCGTATTACTTCTTTGATCCTACCCCCACTTCCCTCACCCCCCCCCCGAAAAAAAAGGGAAAAAATCAAACCCACATAATTCAATCGCTCTTATCACAGGTAACCTAGCGGCCAAGTATGCAGTCTGTGCCTTGATTAATTGCCGAGAATCTGCTTTTTGCAAAACTTTTAACAAAATGTTGATCCCTAACCCTATTGCTATAATGACCCCCAAACAAAATAGAAAAATCAATTGTACTATGACAATTGATCTATAGACAGAGTATGACGTATATACCTCTATTTGCTTCAACCAAAACTTTAACCAAAATGATGATCCACCCCACAAAATCTTGATCCACTGTCCGAAATTCAAACTCACATAATTCAATTACACTTTCCACAGGTAACCTACAGAGCAAGTTTGAGGTCTGTACCTTTATCTAGTTTTCCTCCACTTAAAATGATTTACTAAGATAAAATACGTTTTACATGAGAAAACCCAGAATCAACTGAAAAGAAAACTAAGTTTAACTCATAAATGTGAATTTAGCGTATAATATACAATGCAGTGATACAGTATAAATGCTCCGACCACCCTGTCACTGGTGAACATCGGAGAAACTCTGACATCATCGTTGATTACAGATACTAAAGATACTTGTATATTTAGTTATCTACATTTATTATTGTCCAGATAGGTTTGTAACAGAAATAAAGACATTGCAGTTATGCTTAGCATACTATAAATAAGTTGACATTCATGCATTCCCCACCTGAATATAATCAACCAATTGGCAATTTCAATGTAAATGTGTAATACACCTTCACGAACTTCTATGCTTGATCTTGCTATGGGCTGTTCTTTTTTTAAACTAGTCTTGATATTCAAAAAACACGTTCATTTATTATTTAACATTTCTTTACAAATAAATACAGACTAAATTTTGGCACACCTACCATGTTCCGGGTATTTTATTACAAACGTTTAACAGAACATGTGCATATATTGTATTACGTAATACATTCTTGCATAGGGTATTTTAGTTAGATCAATGAAAGTTATATACATGTATTTTAATACAACATCGCTGTAATCGGAAACTATTTTATATCAAATATGTTTTCCCTTAACGTTTACTAATTTCTCTTTTTTCTATCACACCTTTCACTATTTTAGTCTCTTAGATATTTCTAACAAAATGCGGAAATATACTTATTCCCAATAATCGTTAAAAAGTAGGTAGGTAAGTAAAAAAGTAAGTAGGTAGGTAGGTAGGTGGGTACTAGGTGGATATGCATGAATGTACTTTAAGGTACATAACAACATCTCAAGTCGAACTTTGATACCGTATTAGTCAATTTTAAAAACCCCAGATATAAAAACATATATCAGACGCCAAAGTACATTTGAACCTCGCCTAAAGTCCACTTCGCTTAGGGGACAACCTCACATTTCAGACAACAGGGTTTCAATCTCTTTATAAATATTTGATCAGTAGAGAAAATCGCTTTAGACACCAGATCACTAATAAGAACACTTTGAGTCAGTCGTTTAGATGGCCTTAATAGCAATGCTATACTGTATTAATATTCTGGATGTTCTGGATATATAAACAAATCTGTTAAAAATTATATAACCGCAGACCTATGGAAATCACAAAGTGGGATCAGGTGTCACGGAGGAGTAAGTGCCCCCTGTTGACCGGTCACACCCCCCGGAAGTCCACTGTCAAATCCATATGAAATTTGTGATGAACATATTCTCGCCACAGATAGTACATACGTCTCAACAACTGGTATCCAACATTAAACAAGCAATTTTTTGAGTGTCCCAATAACTCAGTGGTTCGCGCACTCGCTTCTAACCAATGACACCCGAGTTCGATCTTTGGATTTGACATGAGAGTATGTGCGATGATATGGTGGTCACTAAGTCGGACACTTGAGTTTTCTCAGGGTTTCTCCCCTATTTTCTCCAACAACCATAGCAAGGTCCCCTGCACGCCAACATCAGGACCAAATAGAGGATCCTGCTATATACTTCTGATTATATGGGGTTTGTGAAGTTTACGTATCCAATACAAATGTAGTAGATCAAAATTAATCTCGGTTGTAGATACATCAAAAGAGTGTATTACTGGTGAACTCTGGACAAACCCAGACATCACGTTGATTACAGATTCTAAAGATTCTTGGATATTTAGTTATGTACACAGCTGCTGCTGGATGGTCGTTTGTCTATAGCGAGTACAGTAACTGCTATGCCGGTACTACCTAAGCAGATAGTATTGAAGTGATCTTCCATTTCAAAAGTACCATGTAATTATCTGTATCAGTGAATACCCTTAGATATATTAAACATTACATTTGGGTTAAGTTGGGTTTTTTCTTATAACACTCAGCACAAGATTGAATATTTTTTGTTTTTCTTCTTTTTATTTTTTCTTATTGCAAATCGCTAATCTTTATATTATTTATGTGAACTTTCACCCGAAATAACTTTATCCACTTAATATGATTTACGAGTTAAAACCACTGTCCGCGCGGGCATTCCCGAAATCATCGTCGTTTAGATATGTTGTTATCTTCTCTTTCTTCGTCCAAAAAGCCTGCTTGATAATTTTTTGCATTCAATAGTATACTGTGTACCTGATAAAATGGAGCCGTCCACAACAAACGTCATTAAGTACACGCAGAAATTCCCTCGTGTTGGACTCTTTCGAAGTGTTATTCGACAAAGTAAGTTACGCAATGAACAAACATTAAGCAAAGTATGATATTTCGCTTCCAGTCAGTTACGTAACTATATGACCCCCGACATAACAAACGATTCCCAATTTCAATGTGTTAATCTTCCAAGGTAGGGCATTTTTTTAAAATATTACATCCTCCTTTTTAGCTCTATCATTGGTCCACAGAAAGCGACACAGTTGAGCATTAAATTACAGTTTGTATAGACATCATGGGAACATTGCCATACTGATGTGCGCAATATTCATAAATTGTTTTACAACATTTTCCAGTAATAACCTGTATACAAATAATATTGTATATTTATTGAATCATGATTGACGAAACTCAGAAAATGAATTTCCTTGGCCTAGCAATTACTACTTATCGGTCATTGCTAGATTTGTCCACGAAAGCGTAGTCTACATCCTAAAATAACCCAAGAAATACACTATTCCAGATTGATTTTATTTATTACATGAGAGAAAATGTTACCATGTATGCATATATACATGGATATTTACCCCCCCGAAAAAAAAAAAAAAAACAAAACCAAAAAAAAAAAAACCAAAAAAAAAAAAACCAAAAAAAACTAAAACTAAAACAAACAAACAAACAAATAAAAAACAAACAAACAAAAAAAACAAACAAACAAAAAAAAAAACTCATATCTCTGTTAATCTCTGAAACTCCTTAAATGAAGATTTCAAGCGTTACACAACATAAGTGTGTAATGAAAACGCCATAGGCAGGAGAAGACAGAATATAGCTACATAGAAACGGGACTTTCGTAATATTGGAATTGAATGTGTCGCGTTTGTCTTAAAGGGGGGTGTGAAGTTGACTATCCTTTCAGTCAACAGGAGTTAATCTAGGTAAGTAGCAGATGTGTTGCTCTCTGTCCACTCGTTGACGATACATCTGACCGAGGTAATTCTGAAATTCTAATTTTTACAGGACGTCGTGAATATACCTGTATTTAATATTCAACCGAGATGCTATTTGTTTATTTCCTTTGGATATCAGATAATGTATACGTGTCACTTCAAATTAAGAAAAAAAACAAAGTATAAATTCATAGAATGTCCAGGACATAGATACAAATCCGCTAAAAATGGACAAACGCGGACCTCTGGAAACCAAGAGGTGCGATCAGGTGCCATGGAGGAGTAAGCATCCCTTGTCGACCTTTTACACCCGCCGTGAGTCCACAGTCAAGTCCAATTAAATACGTGAGGAGTGTATCCTCGTAAAAATTGGTACAGACGTCTCAACAACCACCGACGAAAAGGAAACTCAACATTTCACTCAGTGAAACAAAGTAGTCGCAAAGGAGACTATTATACCGACCGTAAAATTTGCAGAATGTTGACATTAAACACGGTTTTTGATATCCCTGCATCAATAATTTGTCAGTGAGTAGTTTAGCTTTGTATATGAAATATTCATATGTTGTACACACCCTAGCATATCGGATCATTTGTGAAATATCAACTACATATGTGGGTGACTGAGGGATATTACAACTTAAATCTGAACAATATTACGATTGGAAAGCCGAAATCGTCGCGTTTTTCGTATAGCTTATTTGCTAATTTCAGGTGTATGTTGATATTAAGTAAAATATCTAAGTATGAAGCGTGCGTGTTTGATTCTCTTTTATCTTTAATTTCTAGTTCGCTAGGATATATATCATTTACATATGTATGAGAATTTTCATTATTAATTAACAAGACGTCGTCGATATATGTAAATTTTAAATTAAAGGACCCCGCTAACTTTTTCTTCTTTTGATTCAGTAGTATCTGAAAGAAGTCTGCTTCGTATGAATAACGGAACAGGTCGGCCAATAAAGGAGCACAATTGGTCCCCATAGGAATGCCGATAATTTGTTAAAAATGTACAACTGTGTCATATATATTCAGGTATATTCAGGTATATATATAATTTGATTAGATATCAGCTTCAGTTATTATTGTTTAATTTAAATACCACCAGACGCATTCGTAATTATATTGTTAGACAATACAACGACAAGTAAATGATTTCACATGCCATTCGTCCTTGTATTATATATTGCTTCAAGTCCCGTTTTTCTTCTCACTTTTATTTACTAAAGAATTGTTTTATGTTGCCTCATTGGTATATTTTAGACAGACAGACAGACAGATAGATAGATAGATAGATAGATAGATAGATAGATAGATAGATAGATAGATAGATATATAGCATAAATACAGAGATAACAAGGCTCACTATAAACTCAACATGTCTCGGCTGGATTTATCGACCTTGACATTTAGGTTCAATTATGAACGTTAATACATTTCAATTCATTTCTTCAAAAACATAAACTGCCTTTACCTTGGATCGTCGAATGCAATAAACATCTTTATACAATCGTATCAACAGGACTAGGTTTGGTAATTCAATGAGATATGATCTTTCTTACAAAGCCTATTACTAAAATAAACATGATCATCTGACAGACATTTAAAGTCCCTTATTGTTCGTTTTTCTCATTGATTTATTTATTTTAGTTCGCTTTGTCAAATTGAGTTTCGTTTAGGTTTGTTTCGTTCGATGTCGTGTCGCACTTAACAGGTAAACAAAAAAGATATTCAATGTAAACAAAAATAGACTACCCCGTCCACGTGTACTGTTACAAGATTGTCCGTTGGTTCTGATAGTAGTTGTTCATAATTTCAATATATATCATGACAGATTGAATTATTACTGTTCATTTCATATCGGTAACATCAAACGTATTGGTGATGGGCCATGTTTCTAAGATGTATCTCCCCTTGGCAGTAGATGTCGCACGATACAGTTCAGTTCACCTTCGACTTACTGTTAACGTTGAGTCTCTACTCCAGCTAGATAAAAAATAGATACATTTTATATTTTAAAGCCTATATGGAACTATGACAAACCAATACGTAAAATAATTAATAATTATGCATGTAACTTACTTTTACATTCCCATGAAATATGTGTTTTCTTCTGGTATAACTTAAACAGTCTTGCTCTTAACTAGAAACTAGAAGATCTAGACTATATGTACTACCCCAAAAAAATCACATTTTGTAAAGATGTTATGTAATGGCTAGGGTGGAAATTTGTGACTTTATACCGGTATACATGTAGGTTTAGTTTAAAAGAAGGGATCATTTTAATAGAAATTTATCAGCAAGAAATGTTAACTGTTTAATAACAATTTGGTCTTTTAAATAAATAATCAGAATTATTAATGCAATGTTTTGTTGTTCTATGTCAAAGTTTACACTCATTAAAGTCATTCCAGGTAAAAAAAATTTATAGCCACAGTTAAATAAACTTTTATTTCTAATGCATGATTTGGTCTTTGCTTAATTGTCCATTTTTAATTTGCTTAATTTAATTAATTCCCCCTCCCACAAGTATCTAAATGGCTGTGTTGATAAAAAATTGAAGTTAATAATATATTAGCTCTCCTCAGATCCTTCGATGCCCATAATCACGACTTAAATTTACAAGGCATTCTACATGAGCTGCAATATTTTGGTCCACATAACAGCATAGAATACATGCAAATGGTAGAGTGTATAAAACATGCATGAATGCTGTATATGTACTTTTACAATATATATATATATATATATATATATATATATATATATATATATATATATATATTATATATATATATATATATATATATAATATATATATATTATATATTGTAATTATCATAATAGTCTCGTTGTCAGAAACAACTGAATCAGAAGAAGAAACAGTTAGCGGTATCCTTTAATTTGACATATAGATATATCGACGACGTATTGTCTGAAAAAAAAAATGTTGAGTAATCAAAAATCAAATCAAATTTTGTCAATTAGTAATGACAATTTTCATACATATGTCAATGCGATATATCCCAGCGAACTAGTAATTAAAGATACAACATAATAAAGCACACGCGCTTCATACTTAGACATTTTACGTAATATGAACACAGACGGGAAATTATTAACTAAGCTATACGATAAACTCGACGATTTCTGCACATTTAAGTAGTAATATCCCTTAGTCACCCATATATGGAGTTTACATTTCACAAATGATCCGATATGCCAGGGCGTGCACAACATATGGATATTTCATATACAAAGGTAAACTACTCACTGACAAATTATTGACACAGGGATATCGAAAACCGCGTTTAATGTCAAAGTTTCGCAAAGTTTATGGTCGGTTTAATAGTCTCGTTTGCGACTACTCTGTTTCACTAAGTGAAATGTTGAGTTGCCTTTCCGTTGGCGGTTGTTGAGACGTCTGTACCAATTGTGACGAGGATACACTCCTCACGTGCTGTATTGGACTTGACTGTCGACTCACGGCGGGTGTGACCGGTCGACAGGGGATGCTTACTCATCAATGGCACCTGATCCCACCTCTTGGTTTTTAGAAGCCCGTGTCTGTCCATTTTTATCGGTTTTGTATCTATGTTCTGTACATTTATTGATTTATACTTTGGTATCTGGAATTTTTATATTTTTATAAATATTTGATCAGTAGAAAAATACAACCCCCCCAAATGAGACCATAATGGCAATGTTATATTGTTTTAATCTTCCGGGCGTTCTGGATATAAAAACAAATCTGGTAAAACATATATAAACACGGACCTCTGGAAATCAAGAAGTGGGATTAGGTGTCATGGATGAGTAAGTGTCCCTTATTCACCGGTCACACCCGCCGCGAGATCACGGTCAAATCGACATGAAATATGTGTGGAATAAATTCTCGTCACAGATAGTACTTAAAAAAAGATAGATCTCAACAACTGGATCCAGTAGGTAACAATCACGTTGATTACAGATTCTAAAGATACTTGTATATTTAGATATCTACATTTATTATTGTCCAGATAGGTTTGTAACAGAAATAAAGACATTACAATTATACTTAGAATACTGTAAATACGTTGACATTTATGCATTCCCCATCTGAATATAATCAACCGAACGGTAATTTCAATATAAATGTCTAATACAACTTCACGAACGTCTATGCTTAATGTTGCTATTGAGTCTTTTTTTAAATTAGTGTACATTTTTTTTTAATTCAACAAATTTGTTCGTTCAATATTTAACATTTCTTTACAAATAAATGCATATTTTTGGCACACCTATGATGTTCCGGGTATTTATTATAAATGTTTAACAGAGCATGAGTATTACGTAATACGTATTTCGGTTAGTCAGATCAATGAAACCGATATATTCTAATATAACATCGCTGTAATTTTAAACTATTTCAGATCAAATACGTTCTTCCTCTAACGTTTAACTAATTTTCTTTTTTCTATTATACTTTTCTCTATTTCTTGTCTTTTATATATTTCTAACATAATTAAGAAAATTTACGTATTCCCAATTATCGTTCTCAGCAATATCAATTTGTCAGCATTGTATTATCAGCACCAGTATCAACATCACCTTACTTCTAATTGTATATTTAGACGCCTCTGGCCTTCACATAGTTGACTAATTACTTTCCAATACGTAAAGCAAGGTATTGAATGGAGTCAAATGTATCATTTCACAAAAAATCATAATTAACTTTACATGTTTACTGTTTAATAAATGCAAAAATGTTCATGTAACAATGGTAATAATTAGTTAAAATATAATGATTTTAGAACACTGTGTACATTGGCAACGTTTTAAGCATTAAATAGAATATGTTCGCAACGGAATGCCAAATGTACTTTTTTAATGTCATTATTATTATTAACGAATTAATAGCATCATTTAAGTGCATATTCCGTGTGGCTTCTTGTAGTTTTCATAGACACATAGGTAATTTACTTTCGGTTTTGCAGAGTCACATCAAAGCTACCGGTTACTCGCTTTGTTGCGATCTATCCGTTGTGTTTTAAACCCCAACCATGATAGGCAGGTGAACGAGTACTTTTGCGTCAAGGACGCAAGATCTATATTTACCTGGCCCTATATATTGACTTTTTCTTAATAAAATAACCTTGTATGCTGTCTAACTAATTTCCTATAACTGTGTCCAACACGGACTGTATGCAAGCTTGTACGAGTTGTTCCTCTTTACAAAAGTTTGCGTGATCATATGACATTGATCTATATCTATAAAGAATATGTTTACTAGATGGAGGGGGCCTCCTCCGTGGACGAGTGGTAAGTGCGTCGCGCTTTGAACCATGAAGTATCTCACTGCTGGTCATCGCAGGTTCGAAGCCACCATGTAACCGTATTCTTTATAACTGGATTCTGCCTTTTTATAACTAAAAACGCGTAAAACATTAGTGTTATTCAAACTGCCAAACTTACTGTATGGAAATATTGATCTTGTTAATATTGAATACAGAACACAGAACATTATTTTGATAATATAAACACTAACGTTTCACATCAAAACAATCTGTGAAATTGTTGTCAGTATTAATAATAATTATTCGTTTGGAACTATTTATTATAACATAGAAAAAAGGTTTCATTTAAGATTGTAAGCAAACAGTGGGTATTAAATGTGTAGGAAGAGATTTACACATCGTAATGTTTTAATGGTCAGCGACTCTACATCTGTTTTTTTTCATAAAAAATGTTCAGAATTTACTACCTTAAAATGAAATACATTTTCTTTCTTCGGTGTTGGATATTAAACGTTTTAGACATTTTGATTTACTATTTCTGTGATTATTTTATCATGTATATGAATAATTCGGATTTACACTTCTCTTAGTCTACTAACGTGTGTGTGTGTGTGTGTGTGTGTGTGTGTGTGTGTGTGTGTGTGTGTGTGTGTGTGTGTGTGTGTGTGTGTGTGTGTGTGTGTGTGTGTGTGTGTGTGTGTGTGTGTGTGCGTGTGTGTGTGTGTGTGTGTTTAGATTTGTATTCCTTTTATTTCTTTTCATTACACCCGGATGCCTGTTTGGCCAAAATAATAGCAATTATCAATAATAGCTTAAGTTAAAAAAATGTATATGGAATGTAAGTTAATTCGAATTTTGTGCTTAAATTATTACATTTGCTCATAAAAAATACTTTTTAGAACCCATTGACATGGATCTTCATTGATGCCGTTTTAAACATTTTCATAGTTTTGATAAATTTCAACACATGCCAAAACTGTTATTTCCAAGTGCCGATTCAACCACATAAAATGCCGATTTCGATATTTCTAAAGAGCCGAAAACACTCGATGCCAATTTGACTTGGGTACACAAATTATGATATTTCACATCACATATCTGGCCATGTATACAGTTGCATGTTCTCTTACAGGCCACACAATAATATCCATCAGCACATTGAGACGTACAATCTTCTCCAAATGAACCTCTTGGACATTCTAAAAAGTATGGTTCGTTTGTTTAATACTTGGTTAACTTTAAATAGAAAGCTTCGCGTCATTCAAAGAAACAAACAATAAGGTATGATAAATAAATAAGGCCAAAGTATGAGTAAGACCTTTTGAAAATTCGGATTTCGACTGATAAAAAATATGTTTAAATTCAAAAGAAGGTACGTTACCTATGCATTTTCCGTTCATATACTTGAAGTGAATACAACATTTCTTCTTGCCACTGAAAACACATATTGCACTTATTTTGTTTAATAAAAGTTCCACAAAAACTACAATAATAATAATAATAATAATAATAATAATAATAATAATAATAATAATAATAATAATAATAATAATAATAATAATAATAATAATAATAAAATAATAATAATGGTAATGATAATAATAATAATTATAATAATAATGATAATAATAATGTGTGAATCAGTGGAAACTTACCTTCCCAGGGGATTGCATACTGTCTTACAATTTACACATGTAAATAACCATAACAGAATAATTACAACAAGGACGCAACACTTCATGATTATTAATTATCTGTAACGTTTCGAACTGTCATCAGGAATGTGTAACGCATGATTGTAAATTATGTAATTATTTCCTTAAAGGCATTTCATATTCACATCATATCGTTGAAAACATATGCAGACAAGGAAAACAATCATTAAATGTAAACTATATAAGTTTAACGGATATAGATTTAAGCATTTGTGGTCAATATTACTGGTTTGTTTCTGAAGGAGATGTTGAGAATCACGATGAAAATTATTTTGATTGTTGTTTTACGCCACACTCATAAGCTATTCAGTGACATGGTGTCGGAAAGTTTTTAACGTGGAAGAAAGAACCCTGATGTAACATGTATTTTAAAGTAAACATATGAAACATTATAAAAATATCACATTTTCGCTTTATTTAGGTATATATTTTCTTCTTCCTTCGCTTGGTTATAAATGAAATTTCTCAAAATCAAAATATTCCGGATTAAAAATGTATTTTTCGGAACTTAAACTGCGATAAACACTATGGAATAGAGGTAGGTAACTCGTAAAGTCTTCATGATTTATATACATAGCTGTGGACGAAATGTCGCATTTTTGTAAGATTTCCAACAAGGGATATCAATAAACATGGAGTGATATTTATATCGGCTTAGATTGACATAACACGTAGATATACCTCACTTCATTACAGTTCAATGTGCGAGTTTTCCTATACAGCTAGTTTCGTCTCCATATATGTGAATCATTGAGACTTTAAGAGTTACCTCCCTCTATTCCATAATGCTTACGACACACATCTGTAACGCGCAACGTACTATTAAGAAGTTACCTTCTCTGTAAAGAATAGGAATCAGTTTGCAGTAATACCAACTACTTAAACATGCCTAATCAGAATGAAAATTGCAGGATTCAAACAAAAAACTCTGAAACGGTTAATATCTAACACTGAAGAAATCAAAATTATTTAATCTTAAAATAGATTCTGATGCAATGTGTTTGCTTCGCGTCATTCCATTGGAGACTATCAGGGAATTGAGCGGAGATGGTAACAAATACAAAAGAGTACTCTACAGTTATTCTATACAATAATTTGTAAGCTAAAAATTATTACATCTCAACATATTTCAATGTTTCAATATGTGTATGCATGTGATAATGTATATGTGTGTTTGTTACTATATTGTTCATGTCTGTTATACGAAACTATTGCTTGCTTTATGTACCTTATTAATTGTATAAGTGATGTTCTGCCTTGTTACAAAACCAGAACTGGATTGTATATGGATCAATTACGAATACATTGCATGGTGTAGAACTGTCAACATACAAAACAAAATATTCGATACGTTACCCTTTATACCTGGGTACTAACTTATGACAGAACAGATGTAGTTATGTATTGCCCATTATATTGTGGTATCGTCAACGACAGAACAACACTTAAATGTTCCCCCGTCAATTAATCTGAACATCTTGTGTCCGATTTCCTTCCCATCTTTGCACTGTATATTGAAGTATATTGTTTTCTAAATGATAAAATTTTATAATGATATTTTAATGTTTGACAAAGTTGTATATATTTGTGTGGTGCTTATATATATATATATATATATATATATATATATATCATTCTATGTAACTGTAGTTTTGTAGGTTGATATTTTTATAAACATTTTGTCATTTTAATTAAAACTCTTTTCAACTTGCACATGCTTTATGCTGTTGTTGTACTCTCAGTAACATTAGTTTTTCTAGTTGATAATTTGATATACATGTTTGGCATGTTTAATAAAAACTCTTTTCAACAGTAGCCTTTTTATTATTTAAAGCAAACAAGCTCAGTTACCTTTTTATTGTGTCTGCCTTTTATTATTGAGGTTTTACGTCCTTGGAATTATATACAGTAGAACTTTGATAATTCGAACTTCAATAGTGGAATTTCTCAATTCACAAAGTCACGAATATATTTGTTATTTAACGCTATTTATAAACATTTTATAATACGAACTTCTATGGATCGAATTTCTCGATATTTCTAATAAGTTTTTTGGACCCAATTCTAAAAAAAAAACAACGGCAATTCCTATATATATATATATATATATATATATATATATATATATATATATATATATATATATATATATATATATATATATATATATATATATATATATAATATATATATATATATATATAAATGAAAGTCAAAATGTATATGTGTGTTAAATAGCCCCATGGTACTTCTTCTCCTTCTCATAGAGACCAAATGTTGTAATTTCATGAAAACTAAGATAAATTTAAATTCATAATGACCGTACTTCTCTTAAATGTTTTTGAAGTGGTCATATACACCTTATAGAACCCATGGAACTAAAAAAACTATTGATATCAGTTACCATCCTTGAGTCCTATGGTTTGAACTTTTGTAGATGGTCCCTTGATCTTTGACTCATCAGGGTTCTACTATACACATATCTATATCTTATTTTAAGGGGCCCTAAATATCGGGAAGCCCGTTCCTTTAATTGGCGTCAGAATTTCAGTTTAGTTATGGTATCTGTCGAAGATTATGCCAGACGATAGCCAAACATGAAGACGTAGAACCAGACACTTTGTCCGAGGGGCTGAAAGCCATACGGTGGTTGATAAAATATCGTATTCGAAAACTTAAAGGCACTATGAAAACACGTTATCTCTCTGTCTTTAATGATCTAAAAGTAGTAACTGAACTGGACAGATTACATGACCAATATGTACTGTCATCAGCAGACAAAGCCTCACATAATGTAGTTTCTATTTGTAAGGCACATTACTATAATTGTTTATGAGAGGAACTTGGGTTTGATACGAATTCTGGACATCCTGCATACACACGTAGTTCACTTTCAAAGTACGAGATCCTTCAAAATCACGTGTGCGCATTACGCTCATTTGTTATACCTACAACGGATACCGATTTCAGGCTACCCCATTTATATTGGATACTTAAACTTCATAAAACCCCATATAAGTAAAGATACATAGCAGGATCCAGCAAATATTCTACCAAACATTTATCTTTATTCCTTACCAAGATATTGACAGCCGATAAGGAGAAACTTCAACAATACTGTACAGTTGATTACTCCAGAAGCGGTGTAAATCAGATGTGGATACTTAAACATTCTAAACATCTTTTAGAAAATTTGAAGGCACACAATTTTTCTCGAATTCACTTTTCTACTCTTTACACTACTATTCCGCATAAAAAAAAAATTAGAAGAAAGACTTTTCAACAGCATAGAAAACTGTTTTTTCACTAAAGGTGGTACCCGAAAATTTAAATATCTAGTGATTGGCTATCGGGATACTTATTTCGACAAACACGACTCTGATTCTACACATAAATACACTAAAGTTGATATAACAAACATGCTGGAATTTCTATTAGACAATATATTTGTAATGTTCGGAGACGTGGTCTTTCAAGAAACTGTCGGCATTCCTATGGGAACCAATTGTACTCCTTTATTGGCCGACCAGTTCCTTTATTCATAAGAAGCAGACTTCATTCAGAAACTGCTGAATAAAAAAATAAAAAAAGTTACCGGTGTCCTTTATTTTGCCATTTAGATATATCGACGACGTTTTGTCAATTAGTAATGCCAATTTTCATACGTGTCAATACGATATATCCAAGCGAACTTAGACATTTTCCTTAATATAAACACAGACGGGAAATTAGCAACTAAGCTATCCGACAGACGCGACGGCTTTCCCATCGTAAATTTTCCACATTTAAGTAGTAATATCCCTCAGTCACCCGCATATGGAATTTATATTTCACAAATGATCCGATATACCAGGTGGTGTACAACATATGAAGATTTCATATACAGAGGTAAACTACTCACTGACAAATTATTGATACAGCGATATCGGAAACCGCGTTTAATGTCAACGTTCCACAAATTTTACGGTCGGTATAATAGTCTTGTTTCCGACTACTCCATTTCACTAAGTGAAATGTTGATTTGCCTTTTCGTTGGCGGTTGTTGAGACATCTGTACCAATTGTATGAGGATACACTCCTCGCATGTTTCATTGGAATTTACTGTGAACTCACGGCGGGTGTGACCGTTCGACAGGGGATGCTTCCTCCTCCATGGTGCCTGATCCCACCTCTTGGTTTCCAAATGTCCGTGTTTGTCCATTTTTACCGGATTTGTATATATGTCCTGGACATTCTATTGATTTATACTTTGGTATCCGAAATATATATATATATATATATATATATATATATATATTGATATATATATATATATATATTATATATATATATATATATATATATATATATATATATATATATATATATATAATCGCATGGCTATGAAGTATCTCATATGTTTGGTCAGCACAGTCCCGCTGTCACCTAAACTCTTGATTATGAGAACGTTTGTCAGTTTACTTGTAAAAGGCCGATATTCTCTTGCTGGTACATTGAAACAGTGTTCCTCCACTATTAAAACTTACCGACACCTTATCACTAAAAACATTATGAGTATGGCGTAAACAAATAGTAAAAATAAATATCATCGTGATTCTGAAAATCTCGTTTAGAAATAAACCAGCAGTATTAACTAAAAATGCTTAAATCTATATCCGTTAAACCTATATATTGGACATTTTATGATTTGGTTCCTTGTTTGCATATGTTTTCATCGATATGATGTCGTATGTGAATTGCCTTTAAGGAAATAATTACATAATTTACAATCACGCGTTACACATTCATGATGACAGTTCGGAACGTTACAGACGGATAATATATAACCATGGAGTGTTGCATTCTTCTTGTAACAATTTTGTTGTGGTTATTTACATTTGTAAATTGTGAGAAAGTATGCAATCCCCTCGAAAGGTAAGTCTTCGTCTTCTTCTTCTTCTTCTTATAATAATTATTAATATTATTATTATTATTATTATTATTATTATTATTATTATTATTATTATTATTATTGTTATTATTATTACTACTATTATTATTAGTATTATTATTATTAGTATTATTATCATTATTATTATTATTATTATTATTATTATTATTATTATTATTATTATTATTATTATTATTATTATTATTATTAAACTGTCTAGGATGTTACATCTCCATGACTGGCTGTGCTTCTCTCCTTGTGTTTCGTCTTTAAATGTTCGGAGCAGGGCCATGGTTTGCGAGACTTACGTTACAGCACCCTGTTACAATTATACCCAGTTATTATTATTATTATTATTATTATTATTATTATTATTATTATTATTATTATTATTATTATTATTGTTGTTGTTGTTGTTCTTGGTAGTGGTGGTATTGTTGTTGGTGTTGTTGTTGTTGTTGTTGTAATTGAAGTTTTCTTTCACAATTAACTGCAATGTGTATTTCCAGTGGTAAGAAGACATGTTGTACTCACTTCAAGTATGTGAACGGAAAATGCATAGGTAACGTACATTCCTTTCAATTTAAACATATCTTTATATCAGTCCGAATTTGAAAATTATAATTCATATAATTCAATTAGGCCTTATTTATTAACCATGACTTATTATTTGTTTTTTTGGATGACGAGAAGCATTATATTTAAAGTTAACCAGGTATTAAACGAACCATACCTTTTAGAATGTCCGAAAGGTTCATTTGGAGAAGATTGTACGTCCCAATGTTCCGATGGATACTATGGTGTGGGTTGCAAGGGCACATGCAACTGTACAGATGACCAGATATGTAATGTCCAAGACGGTTGTGTACAACACAAAGCTGTGGGTATGTGATATTTTTTTTATATTTACTGGAAATAATAAACTTTCTATAAATAAGTGTACGGAAGTATATTCTAGAATAAATTCAAAATACATTTCATTCGTTTCCTAAAATAATTTGAATTATTGTTCTCATTTTAAGACCAAGTGACATCTTAAAGTTCTCCAAGAACTGAATAAAGCATACAATTTCAGAATGCCCGGTAGGTTCATTTGGAGAAGAGTGTAGGTCATCATGTTCCGATGGATACTATGGTGTGGATTGTAAAGAAACATGTAACTGTACGGCTGACCAGATATGTAATGTGGAGGAAGGTTGTGTGCATATTAATGGTGAGAGTTAATGGTTTTAATCTCTACTTATTACAAAACTAAAACGTTCATTAACTAATTGTATGATTGTATAATTATTTAAAATGAGCAACGTTTGTATGGATCGAGTGGGTAATTATCCATATGATTACAAATTTATGGATTAAAATTTATAACTCTTTACCTTTTGTACCAGTAAAATGATTTCTTTCTCATAACGTAAACACTTATATTCAATTAAATATATTTGTTTAAAGTCAAACGATATAGAAATATATTTTATTTGCAATTCAGACATCATAGTTATAATGGAAACTACAAGTACTGAACAGCAAACAACAGAATCAAATGGGTATCATGAAGGAATCATTTGGAATCATCTATATGGTGTACCTTTCGGAATTGTTATGATAGTGCTGGTAATACTGCTGGTTCATACACACAGGTATGACATAGCAATTCCTACTAATATTTGGCTGTTTTGTGTGTAGTGGTGAAAGTCGAGTTAAGGTTGTTTTTAGTTGTTTCCTATCTATAATAAACATGACCCCAATGTTATGACTTTGAAATATAGCATACACACACACACACACACACACACACACACACACACACACACGCACGCACACACAGATATGTATATATATATATACATATATATATATTGATATATATATATATATATATATATAATATATAATATATTATATATATATCATATATATATATAATATATATATATATTAATATATAATATATATATAATGTATATCCTACCATATACGCCCGAGACAGGTTTTGTATATCACTTTATTGTGGTATTGTTCTTACCCAAGACCTTAAACCTCCCCTTAAATGTTCACGAATACCGCAGTGCTGGTAGAATGTTCCAAGTCTTTTCTTATCTTTACTTTGCAAATCATAGATGTATAGAATACATTCTAAGTCTACCATCAACATATTGCAATATAAATCCAGTCGAGGTTTTGCAACCCTACTTCTACCTTTTGGTCATATTAATTGTAATTGGTCTTCATTCATTATGACATCTTTGTGAACATTTAGAAAATAATACTTAATGCCGGTATCTCAACTGCTTTCCCACGTGACACTTTGGCTTTTCAATATATATTTCATGTTTGTAATTTTTCAGGAAGTGGAAAACCATTGACCAAGAAAGTGAATCGCGACATGGTAAGTGTATCATTTTTTATACTTTGAAGACAGTGATATTTTTAGCATAAATGAATTATATGAAATTATTTACTATAAAAATAAATTAGCATGAATTGACAAAAAAAAAAAAAAAAAAAAAAAAAAAAACGTAATGAATAAATGTATGTATAAGGATTGTTTGAACATTAGCCGTGTTGTCTCCTCCTTTTACTACTTAGATAGATATACATTAACAAAAAGAAATATATACACACGCACTGGACCTTGCCTTATTTTCACAAAATATATGTAAGACCTGTGTATAGATCGTTTTTTTATTGTACATCAATTACAGGTAGTAAATTTGTAAAAAAAAAAATCGAAATAAACTTTTTGGTAAAAACAACTAATGCACTTTGAAGTTCGGCCCAAACATTGTATTACCTTTTCTTAACCTTTGAACACCAATGTGTTTTACTGAAAACTATTATTATCACTAATAATAGGTCAATGTTTATCTTACAATTTGAGTATTAATACTTTGGTATCTGTGACTTTAAAATCGAATTACAATTCAAAGTAGCTTTGATTTAGATATTCAATAAAAAGGGTATAAGTTATCACTTGAATACAAACCATACACATTTCAAAAGTTTATAGAGGAATAACACATGTATATTTTGTATATATCATTGCTTGACAGTTATCAGAAATTGTGTAAAGGATGTTTGTTCATCAAATTTTGATTTCAAAGTTAGTTTCAAAGAATGCCTAGTGTCTTTTTGACAATTCAGGTATTAATATTTTGATGTCTGCGCTTTTATAATAAAAAACAACTTTTAATTTAATCGTCAATCAACAGATATAAGTTATCACAGGCTAATATTAGAATGCTCGTTACAGAGTTTTCTGACGTAGTCATATGATAGATAATCAACTAGTCATCGACTATAATCATTATTAATATTATTTTTTCTATTTATTATTAATTATTATTGTGATTTTTATTACCATTCTATTAGATCCTCAGACTGCAATGTTTTGTTAATCTCGCCATAAAAACTGACACATTTGAATTGGTGTTTTAATGAATTAAACAAATATATATATTTACTATTCCAAAAATGCATGTAGTTGCATCTGATTAAATTGATATCATTTTCGTTATTTATGCAGATCAACAAACAGAGGAAGCGATACCCCAAGCTGTTGAACTAAACAAAAATACAAAAAAATCGGTTCATGACGAAATTTGCGAATTCGACATAGGGTATTCACATACTCACACGTTTCCAAGTGATTCTATATCTTTTTCAAAATCTACAGGAAAAGAAGTGAATCAGGTTCAACAGATGAAAAATAGCATTTTACAACTTGACGCAATTGCACGTTGAGAATAACGGATTCTACAAAATGTAAACAAAATGTGAAGCTATGTGTAACCCTTACAGTCAAGCAAAACTAGTAATAACTTACGACAAGTAAAATCATCTGATGCAAGGGAAAACAATGTAGAACGTGATCTGAAGACTTGATGTAGAAAAGATATTATGATAGGTCATTAAATGTTTATTCAAAACATAAGACATGTTGAAATAAACTGGAAGATATGGCTTGCAAATAAGGTAAAAAGACATAAATAGACAATTCCAATACTAGATGAGTTCCATGTTTCTGTGCAATAGGTTTGGGATTATTTTGTGTATAATATCTACGCATTTGTGTTTACTTAAAGGGGCACTCACTATGTTAATCCCAAAATATATTTCGATTTTGTTCTACTTTTACTACTTGTTATGCACTGGCATAAAACACTTTATATACCTATATATTGATGAAAGGTCAGGTTCAGTGCGATATTCATATACACATAGACAGGTTGAGTTAATCAATTGCAATTGAAAAAAAATGTGAAAAAAACGTGTGTATATTTCATTTTTATAATTGTATATTAACTTAAGTAGTAAAGTAGGGAAAATACACTAACAATGTTACTGTAACACTTAGAGTTATAGTAACTATCACACACACACACACGCACACACAAACACACACACACACACACACACACACACACACACACACACACACACACTCCCGCGCGCACGCGCGCACGTTTAAAGTATATAACATTTGAATTAATATCGCCTTGTGTCAATACTTTGATTTTTGTTGTGTGATGTTATTTGATTATAACATTATGCACTTATATAAATAATCAGATAAATCATTACAGTTTGAAGTATGAATAATGTTTATTGTAACCCCAATGACGCTATATCATATTTGAATAAAAATATAGATAGACGTCCATGAGGCTTTTACGATAATCTAACTGAATTCCACATAATGTTTTGGAATTGATTCTGTAGATCTTGAACAGTTGTAATAGATGTGAACAGTTAGGTAAATACCACATGTCTGTGTCTCCCGAGATTTTACTCAGGCGATCTAAAAAATATTGTTATATCTTAAAAAGAAGACTATGGTTTAGGCAGCTTGGGTTTGATGTCTATGTTAATGTAGTTTATTTATTTTTATTTTAGTACTGCTTATATAGCACGTATTAATTGCATTAACACCTAACTGCATTTTTGTCGATTGAGATCTTTTCGCTTCAACTAGGTTTTTAATGGATAACTGGTTTCACTCAAATTGTGATTTTGGCTCAGATAAACCTAGTTTGCGTTTTCACATGTTTATTTTAAAATTAAAATTGCAATTCGAGAAAGTTGAATTGGAAACTTCCCTTGTATATAAATTCCGATGCGGTCAGAGCGATTGTATATAAATGATGTGTATTAAAAGTAAGGTATGATTACTTACGGATGACGTGTGAAGGTATAATAAAAATAATAAAAAGATACTTTTTTGTGTTAATGTGTATGATTTTCCATGCGTTCACCATTACGTCCATAAGGTGACAGTGCGGTAACGTGATGTTAAATGCCAGAAACCTGACCGACGGTGGAAGTGGCTTACTCACAATGATGTTATTTACTGTTTTTTTTTTTTTTTTTTTTTTTTTTTTTTTTTTGCAATAAAGGTTTTAATAAAGAAAGTGCTTGATATTTCAATGAATATATAATTGATTATTGAATATATTGATAGTTTAAATGTTCTTTATCTATCCTTTTACTGTATATCTGTCAAAATGTGGAAATTCCTGTTACATGAATGATTTTAAAAGAATACTTGTACAAAATAGTAATGAAATACAGCACAAGTGGATGCTATTTCTATCATTTAGAGTTTAATAACAAAACTTAGTCCGTGTTGATATTTCACAATCATAATCGTTTTATATTGTGTTATCAGCAGACAAGAGGGTAAAGTATAGAATTTGACAACTTCCGCATCATCAACATATATAAACATGTGACACAAAATGATAAACTGCTATTAATCGTATGGAGTTTTGGAGATGCAGTGTTACTTATTTTTCATTCTATTTTGTTATATGTATTAAATTTTTTCAGATGCATTCTTGATAGATTGTAAATATCGCTGATATTGTAATGCAGATGTCCATAAAATAAAAATGTAAATAATATTTTAGTAATTATTTGGACTTAAAATATAAAGGTACATCAGTTAGAAATGATCTGTACGGTTACTTTAATTGTAATTGTGAAACTATAGACGGTAAAACGAAATAAAATTAATAAATGTTATATAAAAATCACTAATACCCAATTATAATCGAAAGAAGGTTCAAGAGACAATATAATTTATATTTATTTATTTATTTACTTATTGGATGATTACACATGCATACCGACAACCTGCATTTTAAACTTACATGAAGTTATAGTATAGATATTATAAACATAGATCTAATACCAAAGTTATAATGCTTAAGACGATCGTTTCTATCAATTAGATTAAGTTGTAGGGTAAATATGGAAGATAATAGTTATTCTACAGTTTAATGCTGACGCAAATAGAGCAGAATTGAACTCTTAAAGCGATATGTTTTAATAATTGTAGTAAAACAACCCATCGGGAGTTTCAAATATATTTTTAAGACATGATTAACTGTTCCAAACGGAAGTAATTTTATCAATATTCGGAATATTTAGTTCAGTGTTCATAATGAACGAAGTTCACATCATTTCGAACTAAAGCAATGAAGCAGTCAAACAAATCAGCTTTCTTCATGCATGCTTTGTGGCCTCTGAAAGAAATCATAACTAAATTTTATCTTCAATTAATTCATATCTTATTTGCACATCATGGAAATTTCTCGATAGACCAATCATACCGAGTTCAGATCGGCCAGATAAATTCTGAATTCAATTTTGGAAACCAAAATGGATTAACATAGTCGATTATGCAAATCCACGGACCATGAGAGACAACTTTAATATACCGAGACCTCATAGGACATTTGACCTTGTAACATTGAAAATTTGATTTTGAATATTGTTGATATTTGATTTGTTTACCTTTGCCCATGCTTTCTATTAAAAACATTGTGAAATGTCTTTAACGATCCATTATGAACTATTATTTACCATCTATTGACACTTACATTATATAGCCAGTATGAAAATGGGTGTTCATTTTCTCATGTCGACGGCTGATTCAGGAAGTGTGGGTGCAAGAACGATTGCGCATAAGTTATGTATATTTTAATTCCAATTTAAAATAACGAAAAAGAAAAGTCGGACAACAGAAGATATAAGTAAATATAAACATTGAACTGGACAAATCACGGGTCATGGAATCTGTCTTTGTACTCTTATTACACAATTAACAATGACTGAAATTTCGATAGTAAATTAAAAATATAATAGACATAATACAAACGTCTTAAAACAGTACAGTACACTAAAATTAAGGCTTTTATTAAGGATATTGTGTGTGTTCTTTCAATTCATGTTTTTTTATAACTTCTATCATGATATAAATCATATTAGCAGGATAATTAAACTATAATGATGGTTTTGTTAAAGGAATTAAACGACTCACGGACAAATTATTTACACTGGGATATCGAAAACCGCTTTTGATGTCAACCCTCCGCAATGTTTTTCAATATTATTTTGTATCATAAAGTTTTGTCTGCTATAATAGAACTATATAACTTTTATTTTGCCATTTACATGTATTTTTTCCAATTTGCTTTTCGTCCGTCAATACTATATGCAATGGCGTGTTCTACATATAAACATTTCATATATAGGGGGGACTACTAACAGATACATTTTTGTCACGGGGTTATCGACAATCGCATTTGATGTCGTCGTTCTGCAAAGTTTAAGGTCAGTATAATGACCTTCTTTGCAATTACTATGTTTTCCTAAATGGAATGTTGAGTTACCTGTTCGATGGCGGTTGTTGAGACGTCTGTACCTATTTTGACGAGGATTCATTCCTCGCGTATCTCATTTTAATTTGTCTGTGGACTCACGGCGGGTGTGACCGGTCGACAGGGATGCTTACTTATCCACGGCACCTGATCCCACTTCTTCATTTCAAGAGGTCCTTATTTATCCATTTGCTACGATATTTGTAGGTATAATTTGGACACCCTAGTGATTTATACCCTGGTATCTGAGACTTTTTATATTAGGACCTACTTCTAACACCCGCATGGGTACAGAGATTCGTCGTATAGCTTGGTACCTGAGGCTTCATGCTTGCACATCCTCAGGTACCAGGCTATTCTTGATAGCGATGTTTTTTAAGGGAGATAACTCCCAAGAAGTTATCAGTCATGTTTGCATTGTATTTCAACAGTAGCCGCTCTCCGGTAAAACTACCCACCTTTTGTTTTCACAAGCTATATCTTTTTTCGAGAAAAAAGCTACGTTTCTTTAATCATTTGCACTCTAATATTTTCAAGACAATTATGTTGTTGATGAACTTGTTATTACTCCTCGATGATATAAACGCCAAGTATGTTATTGCTCGTTAGTTTCGTATCGATATAGATGTCAAATAATGTTATACTCACTCTCTCCTGCACGTCGTGAAATTTAATTCACAACGATTGAAGCCGTTCGAGGTTGTTGACATGGCATTGTCAGCATATAGTTAATTACCATAAATTGATGTCGATTGGGTATCAGAAGAAACAGTATGAATTGTAAGTATGAATCTATTTTCAAGATTGGCAAATAAACCCATTAATACAATGATTGCACTAAATAAAGCATTTCCAAAATAACTGATTCAGCTTAGCATGCCTGGCGTTGCTATGCGGCAAATTATTGATCGGTTGACTCAAATTCAGTTTTGACTTCATGGGAAGAAGCAGTGTGGGTTCTGTAACCTGCCGACACCTATATACAGAACCCACACTGCTCAATGACCGTAAGAGCTGAGCATAGACCAAATTTGAAGCCCTTTACCGGCATTTGATGACGTCCCCATATGAGTGAAATATTCCTGAGTGGGACGATAACCAAAAATGCAACAATAACAATAACAACAACAACAACAACAACAACAACAACAACAACAAAGTATTTATGTTTATTATTATGCTTCTTCCCATGTCGTCTCGTTGACCTCAACAGGATGCATCTGACCCAGATAATTCTGAAAATCTTAATTTTACAGGACGTCTTCAATATACCTGTAAATAATATTGAATATTCAACGAGTCGACAGAGAGCAACACATCTGCTACTTACCTAGATTTACTCCTGTTGACTGAAAAGGACAGTCAACTTTAAGACATTCACGGAAATTTGAATTTTAATATCACGAACTGAGTGATATTCCATTTTCTCCTGCCTATGCGTTTTCATTACACAATTATGTTCTTTAACGCTGGAAATCGTTGTTAGAGAAGTTATGGTCGATAAGGGTGGGGGGTTCGGTAAACAAAATGAAGTACCCCTCTCACAATATAAACCTCACAACCGCTTTGAGTCCACAGTTAAATCAAAATGAAATACGAGAGGAACGAATCTTCCACAGTTAAATCAAAATGAAATACGTGAGGAACGAATCTTCGTCACAGTTGTTACAGAGGTCTCAACAACCGCCATCAAACAGGTGATCTTGGCTTCGAATCTGTCCTAGACATCTTAATGTGGTTGAATCGGCACTTGGAAATAACAGTTTTGGCATTTGTTGATATTAATTAGAAACTATGAAAATGTTTAAAACGGCACCAATGAAGATTAATTAGTAGACTAAAAAAAGTGTAAATTCGAATTATTCATATACATGTTCTACACAATGCAGAATTTATATACATGTTATCATAGTGTCGATAATAAAATTACTTGGAAGCAGTGGCTCTACGGTAGAGTGTTCGCTTCGCAAACTGAGGGTCGCGGGTTCGAGCGTCGGCAGAGGTGACTGGTTTTCCTTGTCCTTTGGAGGTACCTTGTTATATTGTAAATTTTGAATTTACTGGATGGGTGTAAATACAAAATTTACAACATGACAACAACATGACAACAACATGACACCTGTGTCACAGTAGTTAAAGGACCCTCACTGCCCAATGACCGTAAGTGCCGATCATGGGCCAACATTTGAAGCCATTCACTGGTATTTGGTGACGTCTCCATATGAGTGAAAAATTCTTCAGTAAGGTATTGGGTACAAATGAGGTATCGATCGAGGTGGCTACTGTCCATATAACTGACATCTAAAATAGAAATACCTAACTTAAATTTTGAATCTTTGGGCTATATAAAATATCTTACTGGAGTTGTTGAATAACGTTTTTGATATTCTCTACATAATTCAAATTCCACGAAGATGGGCGTTTGCAATGTTAGAAACGTCTCCCGCCGGACCGGGTTTTGTGTGCTTACTGAGGCGGCATCTGTCAGTGGTCACAAATATAAACAGGCCTATCAAATGTACGCGGAATGTACCTCGGGCAAATACAATGAATATAAACGATATAGTTAATTTTATTTAACAAGTATATTGGCGAAAACGTTTTAGTTTTATAAATAACACCAAAGTTATAGTTTTACTAAAAGGGCAACACACATGCTCGAAACGACCGTCTCTGTCGATAAGACGTCATCAGTTCAACAGATGAGCTTGAATAATATGATACATTTATATTTCAGAAAGAAAAAAGTGGTATAATACAAGGTGAAATAATAACCCTAAATGTATTGCCAAATCTATCTTATAGTACACATTCTCCAAAAACAGATCATTGACAATCATAGTTGTTTTGGGAAATTTAAAATTTAAATAGAACAATCCCAGCGAAATGTTATTTTACTATAAGATAACTTAACATGCAAGGGCATTTTGATTTGTATATAACTGCTGCATACATATATCCCATATCTTTTAATCATGGAATCCCATTAGTAGTATGGCGTCATTGTTTTAAGTGATAGTATCTTGACATACGGAATATCGTATGTGATATCAAAATATGGTAGTATCAAATCATTCCATTATTAATATTTGGGTAAGGATTGTCACTCAGTCGGTCTAGTCTTTGTCTTGGTACCATTCGTCTTGGGTGCGAGTTTTCCTTGTAACTTCACTAATCCAGCAAATCTAAGTAGATGGTCGGGAAAGTAAACTCAGCGACGTATGTCTTGTTTCAGTTTCCATGTAAACACAAACAAATATTTATGATTTATAAGCATCTGTACTATGTTTTCGACAGTAAATCGGGTGATTGCTTTATGGTATATAATTGTTTCATAGTTATTACAAACTTTTCGAAAAAAAATATTCCTAACTAAGCTAATGCCGCTTTAAACATACTAATCTTGGAAAAAGTACCAATGCATATTAAAAATGAAGAAGTACCAATCGACAATCAAAAATATTGTCCATTATAACACGACGAATTAGATGTGTAAATGGTATAAACGTGAAGAACAAATGCGAATCCCAAACGGGATAAGACCAGGTGTCCGGAAGGAGTCAGCGTCTTCCGCTGACATGCCGCACCTGTTGCAAACGTTTCATTGAAACCTTTCTAGTCAAATGTGGTGAAAAGGTCAAGTTTGGTGATAAGGTCATGTTCGGTGAAAAGCACGATTGGTGAACGTGAGTCACTGTCTATGGCCGTGCTCCAGAATACTATCTAATATTTCTGCGAGAGGGTCACCATAATGTTTAACAAGATCCCCGTATCGACCATGAAACTTTTTTTAACGACGACTCCAAGCGTTCAACAACGTAACCTTGAGTAAGTAGTTTAATTAGGCATGTCGTCTTTTACTCTCTCGAAAACAAAAAAACATTCATAATAGTGCATGGTCAGGCATAACGTATAAATTGTGAAATGAAAACGCCCATAGGCAGGAGAAGATGGGATGTTAAAATATATCACAGAAATAGTAAAACCAAAATGTCCTAAACGTGTTTAATACACAACCCCGAAGAAAGAAAATGTATTTCAGTTTTAGGTTTATAATAAATAGTTCCAAACAAATAATTAACCCATATTAATACACCAATTTCACCGATTGTTTATGATGTTTAAAACGTTAGTGTTTATATTATCAAATAATTCTGTGTTCTGTTTTCAATATTACCAAACTCAATATTTCCATACAGGGAGTGTGGCAGTTTGAATAACACTAGTGTTTCACGCGTTTTCAGTTATAAAATGGCGGAATCCAGTTGTAATGATCATGGTTACATGGTGGCTTCGAACCTGCGATGACCGACAGTGGTTCAAAGCGCGACGCACTTGCCATTCGTCCACGGAGGAGGCCCTCCATCTAGTAAAGATATTATTTATAGATATAGATCAATGTCATTTGATCACGCAAACTTTTGTAAAGAGGAACAACTCGTTTAAGCTTGCATACAGTCCTTGTTGGACAGAGTTATAGGAAATTAGTTAGACAACATACAGGGTTATTTTATTAAGAAAAAGTCAATATATAGGGCAAGGTAAATATAGAACTTGCGTCCTTGACGCAAAAGTACTCGTTCACCTGCTTATCATGGATTAAATAGATCGCTACACAGCGAGCAACCGGTAGCTTTGATGTGATTCTGCAAAACCGAAAGTAAATTACCTATGTGTCTATGAAAACTACAAGAAGTCAGAAGGAATATGCACTTGAATAATGCTATTAATTAATTGATAATAATAATGTCATTAAAAAAAGCACATTTGGTATTCCCTTGCGAACATATTCTATATAATGCTTAATACTTTGTTAATGTACATAACATCACAAAATCATTATATTTTAACTAATTATTATCATTGTTACATGAACATGTTTGTATTTATTAAACGGTAAACATGTAAAGACTAACTGATACATTTGACTTAAATCAATACCTTTCTTTAAGTATTGGGAAGTAATTAGTCAACTATGTGAAGGCCAGATGCGTCTAAATATATAATTAGAAGTAAGGCGAAGTTGATACTGGTGCTTATAATGCGTTGCTGACAAATTTATATTGCTGTGAATAAGTAACTTTTCTTAATTGAATTAGAACTATCTAAAAGACAAGAAATAGAGAAAAGTATAATAGAAAAAAGAAAATTTGTTAAACGTTAGAGGAAATAGGTATTTGATATGAAATAGTTTAACATTACAGCGATGTTATATTAAAATATATCGGTTTCATTGATCTGACTAACCGAAATACGTATTACGTAATGCAAGATGTGCATATGCTCTGTTAAACGTTTACAATTAAATACACGGAACATGATAGGTGTGCCAAAAATTTAGTCTGCATTTTTTTGTAAAGAAATGTTAAATATTCAACGAACGTGTTTGTTGAATTCCAAAAAAATGTATACTAAAAAAAAAAAAAAACACTCCATAGCAACTTCAAGCATAGACGTTCGTGAAGTTGTATTACACGTTTACATTGAAATTGCCATTGGGTTGATTGTATTCAGATGGGAAATGCATAGATGTCAACGAATTTACAGTATGCTAAGTGTAATTGTAATGTCTTTATTTCTATTACAAACACTAAATATACAAGTGTCTTAAGAATCTGTAATCAACGTGATGTCTGAGTTTATCCAATGTTCACCAGTAATATACCCTTTTGGTGTACCTACAACCGATACTAATTTTGAGCTACCACATTTATATTGGATACGTAAGCTTCACAAAACCTCATATAACCAGAGGTACATAACAGGATCCAGCAAATGTCTCTTGTTGGCCCTGATGTTGGCGTGCATGGGTCCTTGCTGCGGCTCTGGGGGAAACAGGGGAGAAACCCGGAAAAAACCCAAGTGTCCGATTTGGTGACAACCATACCATCGCACATACTCTCTTGTCAAATCCAATGATCGAATCCGGGTGGTATAAGTTAGAAGCGAGTGCGCTAACCACTGAGCTATTCGGGCACCCCAAAAGTTGATTGTTAACTGTTGGATACCAGTTGTTTAGACATAAGTACTATCTGTGGCGATAATTTATTCCACACATATTTCATGTCGATTTGACTGTGAACTCGCGGCGGGTGTGACTGGTGAGCAGGGGACACTTACTCCTCCATGACACCTAATGCCATCTTTTGATTTCCAGAAGTATGTGTTTAAACATTATTTACCTGATTTGTTGATATATCCCTTTTTGACCTTCATACCCACATGCATACATAAGTCAGAACATTTTCGTTATTTGAATCAGAATTAGCAAAGTCAGCGTTTATTGTTTATTACTTTTACTTCATCGTGAATTGTAAGAAAATATTCAGACTTCATATTACAGACAGGATGATACAGACAGGGCGGTCAGAACAACTGTATTGTATTATAAGAATTATATCAGTGTATTGTATATTATACGCTAAATTCACATTTATGAGTTAAACTTAGTTTTTTTCAGTTGAATCTAGGTTTTCTCATGTAAAACTTATTTTGTCTTAGTAAATCAATTTAATTGGAGGAAAACTAGACAATAAATAAAGGTACAAACCTCAAACTAGGTCTGTAGGTTACCTGTGAAAAGTGCAATTGAATTTGAGTTTGAATTTCGGATGAAGGTTTTGTGGGGTGGGTCATCATTTTAGTTAAAGTTTTGGTTGAAGCAAATAGAGGTACAAACGTCATACTTTGCCTGTAGATCACTTGTCACAAGTACATTTTTTTCGGGAGGGGGGGTCATTATAGTAATAAGGTTGCGGATCAACATTTTGATCGAGGTACAGACTCAATACTTGGCCAGTGTATCTATGGTAAGAGCAATTGAATTATGTGGGTTTGAATTTTTCTTTTTGTTTTTTGTTTTTGTTTTTTTTTTTTTGGGGGGGGGTAGGATCAAAGTACTAATGGGGATGGGATTCAGCATTTTGGTTAATGTTCCAGGTTGAAGCAAATTCTTCGTAATGGACAGAGGTACAGGCATCAAACTTAACCTGTAGATTATCTGTTACAAGTGCAATTGAATTATGTGGGTTTGCATTTTGGGGGTGGATCAAAGTAGTAAAAGGGGTCGGCTAATGGATAGAGGTATAGACTTCATATTTGACCTTACTGTTACTTGTAACAAGTGAAATTGTATTATATAGGTTTAAATTGTTGGGTTGGATCAAAGTAGTAATGGGGTGGAGATCAACATTTTGGTTAACGTTTCAGTTTGAAGTATATTCTTGGCAAAGGAAGGTTTACATATTTCATACTTGCTTTCAATTTCTCTCAAGACCCCGTAATCCGGCCGTACCGGCTTAAGGGGCTTCTTGTTCTGTCATATGGCAGCTGGCATTTTTATAAGTGGAAGATAAAACTCGCTAACAATGCATAGTGAAGAGGCCACCGCATTTCCGGAAGTAAACTGGCACACCTTTTTCACAAATATCAGCTCAGATTCCAGCGAGGCCTGAACCAGTGCTGACAAGACGGAAGAGACTTCAATCATGGTTCAAAGCCCTATGTTTTAATCACTCAGCCTCAGAAGCCCCGCACATATCACTTAATGCTTCCAAATTATTGAAATGGGTGTCACCTTCCTAAGTGTTCCATATTACAATATTGCCTCACAATAATCCAATATGCAGTGATGTTTGTATTTTATAACACTTTTAAACAGTATATACTTATGTTACCCCCCTCAACATCTCATTTGAATAATTTCTAGACCGGGCACTGCAATATCATTTCTGATCACATGACAATAGCGAAAAACAATGAAGAAAATAAGGTATCTGTGTCAGGTCTGCATGAACATATTTATTCTGTCCTACGACGGTAGGAAAATAATTAATCTGACTCGACAAAATTTGCAACCCCTCTTCCGTCAGAATCAAATGCTTGTCCCATTAACATACTGAAAAGCCTGCAATTCGAGATTCTTCGGCATTGGTTCTAAATGCTTATATAAGGAGCTCCCAAAAACACCTGTGAAGATACAGTTCTATCTCCCCGTGGAGATTCTTTTTAATTAAACTATGCAATGGTCATATGTTCATTTCCATTGAATACATACATGCAAAAATAAAAATAATGTATATAGATTTCCATCAAGGAACATCTTTAGACTGCGTTTCCTCACCAACCGATATCCAAAATCCAAAACAACACCCTGGTCGCTCTAGTTTTCTATATATTTGCTTATCTGTACATTTTATGCAAAACGATGAAATGAGAAAAGGCGACCGCTTCTAGAATTGGTCGTTTGGCACAACATTATATTTTTGATATTAAACTATCAATGCTGTCTAGATTTATCACACGGGGCAGTCACCACCATGCCTGGAGGATATCGACGATACATTCGTTTTCTGATATTGCAATGACATTGATTCTTCATGATCCGTAACAGTATTTTAAATGCAACCCCTTGTTCTTTTCTTTTCTGTTGCATTCTGTCTAATTATGGTTTGTTACACAATAACAATTCGATATGCCTCTATTGTGAGTAAATACACTGCATTTCAGTTGCAATAGACCAACATACTGATTCATCGAACTGAGGAAAACAAATACTTAGGTGTAACTTACACGCAGTTTAAATGATATTAAAATAGAAACACATATCTCTTGTAAGTGTTATTGTTTTGTACTTTTTTAGCACTACTCCATATTCCTCGAGAAAACGAAAGTAAACTGATTAATAAAACAGGCTAAACTGGGTAGACCTGTAGGACAATAAGCAGGCGTTACTCTTTTTTGACATGGAAGTGACACTATGCTGAAAATTAGTACCTGTCCTGTCTGAAAATCGTTTGTGTTATACATGCTTTTTATTATCTTTATCGAAATTGCTACTGTAGTTAGAATTTAACAAGTTATGACGTCTCTATATTAGTGCAAGATTCTCGAGTTGGACGTAAAACAACAATAGACAAAGAAAAAAAGGAATATAACCGTTTACTCAACAAAACGTCACAATTTCAAATATATAATATGTTCAGGTACGAATTCATTGATCTACTGCGTCTGGTCTCTCCTGTCATTGCGTCATGGCTTACTTGCTTTCAGTCAGGTAATCAGACAACTTTTAATTACAGTACTCATGTCATCAGTAAACAAATCGTTGTCACTGTCTCTATCAATTCTGATAATAATTTATGATATTATCTGATTGGAAAATATGAAGTATGCTGTTGTGTAGCGATACATATGAAACTTACAAATTTGCCAAAATAAAAAAACAAAAAATAGCGGGTACAAATCAAATATTTTTTAATTTATCTCTGTCTCACTTGTCCCTAGATAGTATTTTGGAGCACGGCTATATAAACTTTACTTTTACAGGTCTGGAGCTCACTGATTACCTTTTCACAAAACTTGAGCTTTTCAAGGAACTATAGAGATTACAATGGAAGTTTTGCGATGGCTGTGACATGCTAAAGAGTACGCTTGCTGCTTCCGGATACCTGGCGTTGCTTTATTTGATACTGTATATATAGACATAAACATAGCTGGAAAAGATAATCACCCCTGAATCTAGATTAAGAGATCTATTTTCACTGAGCTAGCTTTGTTTGCCGCAATCTATACTAAAATATATTCTGCACACAGGTTCCTTGTGACGACATTGCTTGCGTGGAAAATTCCCACCCATGAAAATGTAGGCCGGTGACATTGTACTAGTGATAAGGAATTTTCGAGTTAGACAGGATTACCATTATGGCCCTGCATTTATCCACGTCTTTTCTATTTTGTTCCCCACATTGACGTTATTTTGTGTAAAGACATCCAAGAAACTTTAATAATATACCGCAGTGGGTTAATCAGTTAGTACCACGTTAAAACCTAATTTTACAGACAACAAAGGGTGATTTCGAAAAACAAATCAACCATTTGCTCAATTAAATCTTCTATTGGATCAAATTTTCATCGCATCATATACGTATGTATATGATAATGCTGACTACCGACCTACATGTCTATTGTTTGCAAATTAAAGTCAAGTGATCGATAAGAGGTCCGTAGGTTTTTTACGGATACACAATTCCGTGAAAATATATGATTTATTTCATTCACTCTTTGTTTTACGCATTAAAAGGTAAATGACAAAGTATGTAAATGCCAGAGAAAAATACGTATAAAAACATTAGATAATATTGTTTGTGTTGACGTCTCACTTAATACAACGGACATCGATCGTTGTGTTTTTAATAGTATCCTGAATATTGCCCTTAAATGAAATATGAGAGAAACAAAAATTAATAAAGGAAGAATAAATTAAAGATGGAACAAGTACGATGAAGAGATACGAATTGATATATGAAGCTCCTTAGCAGATTAATATACGACAAATTACATATAAAACGGTCTCAAGACGGAAAACAAACGGGGTGGCATTAGGTGTCCGAAAGGTGTCGGTTGACATGATCAAATTCGGTGAAAAGTTCACTCACTGTTAATAGGTCATCAGTCAACCTCAGATTTGATTAGAGAAATGGTGTCACTGAATATGGTCGTGATTGGCAAAGGAGAGTCACTGTATATGGTCGTGTTTTGGCTAAAGGAAGTCACTGTATATGGTCGTGATAGGCTAAAGGATGTCACTATATGGTCCTGATTGGGAAAAAGGAGTCACTGTATATGGTCGTCTTTTGGCTAAAGGAAGTCACTGTATATGGTTGTGATAGGCTAAAGGGAGTCACTATATGGTCCTGATTGGGAAAAAGGAGTCACTGTATATGGTCTTGTTTTTGCTAAAGGAAGTCACTGTATATGGTTGTGATAGGCTAAAGGGAGTCACTATATGGTCCTGATTAGGAAAAAGGAGTCACTGTATATGGTCGTGATTGGCGAAATTGAGTGGTTGTATATGATCGTGATTGGGAAAAGGAAGCCACTCTATACGGTCGTGATTGGAAAAAGGGAGTCACCATATATGATCGTGATTTACTAAAGGGAATCACTATATATGCTTGGAATTGGGAAAGGGGATCATTGTGTATGGTCGCAATTGGGAAAAGTGAGTCAATGCATATGGTCGTGATTGGGAAAGGGAGTCATTGTATATGGTCGTGATTGGGAAAGGGAGTCATTGTATATGGTCGCAATTGAGAAAAGGGAGTCACTGTATATGGTCATGATTGCTAAGAGGAGTCACTGTATATAGTCGTGTTTGGGAAAGGGAATCACAGTGCATGGTCTCGATTGGGAAAGTGAGTCACTGCATATGGTCGTGATTGGCGAAAGGGACTCACTGTAATTGGTCATGATTAGGATAGGTAGTGACTGTATATTGTCGTGATAAGGATAAGGAGTCACTGAATATTGTTGTGATTGGGAAAGGGAGTCACTGTATATGGCCGTGCACTAGAATGCTATACCAGCAATGAAAGAAGCCTTTATATTGATCATGGTCCCTGTAGCGAATATACAACGTTCTTCATGACGATTTCAAGGGGTTAAACAGTGTATCCCTATATTAGTAGTTTGAGCAGCATGTCCTGGCATAACTTATAGAATTAGAAATGAAAACACAATAGGAATAAGACGGGGTATTACTACTACTCAATGACGTAGGGTTCATGATACGGAGATTAAAATCTTCACGTTTGTCATAAAGGGACATGTGAAGTTGACCGTCCTTCCTAACCAACAGGAACCACTTGCGCTTTCCTAAAAGAGGATGCGACTCACAGGCAGAATGTCCTGGCTTAGATTTAGGTCACACCAATGACTTTTAAAATTGTAGTGGATGTTACTTTACCAAGCTCTCGGCATACGAAGTGAAACTCATCTGACATATAAGACTCAATATCGGGGTCCCTGTCGTGGAAGGCAAGGTAAGTAATATAAAAACCTCAGATACCAAAGTGTAAATCAATAGAATGTCCAGGACATAGATACAAATCCGATAAAAAATGGTCAAACACGGACCTCTGGAAACCAAGAGGTGGGACATTGGCCATCAGGTGCCATGGAGAGAGTAAGCCCACATCCCCTGTCGACCGGTCACACCCGCCGTGAGAATCCACAGTCAAGTCCAGTGAAACACGTGAGGAGTGTATCCTCGTCACAATTGGTACAGACGTCTCAACAACCGCCAACGAAAAGGCAACTCAACATTTCACTTAGTGAAACAGAGTAGTCGCAAACAAGACTATTATAACCGACCCTAAAACTTGCGGAAACGTTGACATTAAACGCGCGTTTTCGATAATCCCTGTGTCAATAATTTGTCCAGTGAGTAGTTTACCTCTGTATATGAAATCTTCATATGTTGTGCACGGCCCTGGCATATCGGATCATTTGTGAAATATAAACTCCAAATGCAGGTGACTGAGGTATATTACTACTTAAATATGGAAAATTGACGATGGGAAAGCCGAAATCGTCCGCGTTTATCGTATAGCTTCGTAGCTAATTTCCCGTCTGTGTTTATGTTAAGTAAAATGTCTAAGTATGAAGCGTGTGTGCTTGATTCTGTTGTATCTTTAATTTCTAGTTCGCTGGGATATATCGCATTGACATATGTATGAAAAATTGTCATTATTAATTGACAAAACGTCGTCGATATATCTAAATGTCAAATTAAAAGACACGGCTAGCTTTTTCTTCTTTTGATTCAGCAGTTTCTGAATGAAGTCTGCTTCGTATGAATAAAGGAACAGGTCGGCCAATAAAGGAGCACAATTGGTTCCCCATGGGAATGCCGACAGTTTGTTGAAAGACCCACGTCTCCGAACATTACAAATATAAATTATCAACCACACCCCCATTTAATATTTCCCCCCCCCCCAACCAATTGTGTCTATTAGAAATTCCAGCATGTTTTTTATATCAACTTCAGTATATTTATGTGTAGAATCAGTGTGGTGTTTGACAAAATAAGTATCCTCTGATAGCCCATCACTAAATATTTAAATTTTTCGGGTACCAACCTTTAGTGAAAAAGCAGTTGTCTATGATGCTGAAAAGTCTTTCTTTTAATTTTTTGTTTTTGTTGTACATGAGGAATAGTAGTGTAAAAGAGTAGAGAAGTCATAAGTTTTAGATGCTGTTGTGAATTCGAAAAAATTGTGTGCCTTCAAATGTTCTAAAAGCTGTTTAGAATTTTTAAGTATCCACATCTGATTTTACAAAACCGCTTCTGGAATAAGCAACTGTACAGTATTGTTTGAAGTTTCTCCTTAACGGCTGTCAATATCTTGGTAAGGAGTAAAGATAAAGTTTGGTAGAACATTTGCTGGATCCTGCTATGTTGATTTCGATCTTTGCTTATATGGGGGGTATCCAATATAAATATGGCAGCTCGAAATCGGTATCCGTTGTAGGTATATCAAATGAGCCTAATACGGATATGTGATTTTGAAGGATTTCGTCCTTTGAAAGTGAGCTACGTGTATATGTAGGATTACCAGAGCCCACCCCCAACCACTCCCCCGACCAGAATTCATATAAAACCCAAGTTCTTCTAATAAAACAATTATAGTAATGCGCCTTACAAAACCATAAAAACTATATTATTTGAGGCTTTGTCTGCTGGTACCAATACATATTGGTCATGCAACCTATCTAGTTCAGTAACTACTTCTGGATCATTAAACACAGAGGGATAACGTGTTTTCATAGTCCCTTTAAGTTTTCGAATACGAGATTTTATCAACCATCGTATGGCTTTCAGCCATTCAGACAAACTGTCTGGTTCTTCGTCTTCATGTTTGGCCCATCGTTTGGCATAATCTTCGACAGAATCCATAACTAAACTGAAATTCTGACGCCAATTAAAGGAACGGGCTTCCCGGTATTTAGGGCCCCTTAAAATAATATTTTTGAGGCTTTCAATTTTCAACAATAGAAACGTCGCCGGTAATGACATGCCCGATAGCATTGTATTTTGAAAGGAGATGAAGCACATGATGTGATGTGACAGTGTTGTGTAGAAGATGGTTTTGATGTCTAGGCACTCTCCAAAACCTGTTTGTAATTGAATAGCTTGGATGCGATGCTAGGTGTATAGCGATATGAAATGCAAGGCGTGGTCTTCAGTTTAAAATATGGTGGAATACAGGACTGAACTTTTTTGTGATTTAGAACATTGCCAATGTTTAAAGCGTCAATGCCTTATTTTTTGTAAATTTAAGTTTAAGGAAAAGACGTTTCTGTTCAGCACAGTCATGTTTTGTAACACGTGCAGGCTTAAACAGATCTGTGATAAGCTATGTCCATTATAATGGAATTCAGTATGTATTCTGGGGTTGAAGAATCCGTGTAGGGGCTTACTCTTGCTTCTTCAAAAAGTTTATTGAGATTAGTAAAAGGAACAGAATAAAGCCTGCTGCGAATGTGATGAAGACCCAATATTTTGTTAACGTAAGGTAAAGAGATGAAAAAGTGACATCATGTATATATGGTCGCGCTGTAAGATCGATGTCCGTGACTTCGTTTACGTCTTACGTTAGAATTAAAAAGTTCCATCACATTAACGCCCTTTACACAGTTGGCTTGATAGATTGCCCACACTTTGTATATTGTCCATTACATCCAAAGGGATATGCAGTGCCAAGCTGTTTAAATCCAAAATTCTTCACGTTGTCTACGGAAGGGGGTACTCAAGGTGGGATTGTTGGTCCAGTGGTATATTTTTTTCAATTATACGCACATCTCATAGACAAGATGGAATGGTCAGGAGAGTTGAAATGTCGATAGAGTATTCTGGTTACGCACCCCCACCCCATTATTAATCTCGAATCGATGACCAGATACTCTTTTATTTAAGGGCCCCTCAGTTTCGCCAACATAAATCAAACCACACAAGGCACACTCAATTCCGTAAACAACGTTAG
>BROG01001431.1:0-10000 GCA_030159075.1 Atrina japonica | reverse complement strand
TTTACAGCATTTATTAATGGTTGCATAATTGAAATGTATTTTCCTTTTGTTTTCGACAGACACTGGCTGCTTCCAAATACCTCTTGTGTAAGTATTATATTCAGATCAGAACTCATCCAAATACGTGGGTTACGTACCATTAACAACATCTTCGTTATGAAATATGATATAATCGCTAAATGCCTGAAAATTATGATACAATTTAAGTAAAATATAATAGAGTTAGAAAAAGAATGCATGTTACATATTAATTATTTAATGCATGTGTATGGATATCTTCATTTAATCTTATAATGGTTTCATCAAAAGGGGAAAATATGTGAACGTGGAGATGACTACACCTGTACAAGAACCCCTTACAAAGGACAAGGACATATATGTGTAAGATACTATCTATATTTATAGCTATATATACAAACGTCGCTTTAAAAGAGACTTTGGTAAATTTGTTATTCGGCAAAACTTAAGAATGAAGTAATATTGTTTATAATTTGATATTTTGAACAGTTTTAAAAGTAAATTAAATTGACTAGGACTTCTTGTCGGTAGTTGTCGATTCGTTTGTGGACGGTCATGGATTCGATTCCTTGGGTATATCAAACACGTTTTGAAAATTAAACTGATTTTTAGGATAAGAAAGACACCTGGTCATTTGACAAGGATTTCAGTACAGTAACCTGAACGGAAACTGATTTTGGCAATGTAAACAGACATGGCAGAGGGAGCTAATATGTCATTGGAGGACAGAAACTGAACGGCAAAGTCACATACAGAAGTAAATTAAGTTGTTCTTTGTGAAAAAAATGATTTTAACAATCATGTATGTGTGTCGTAACACTGTTTCACATATTTTCTCCCATGTCTGTTTATCTAAATGTATTCAGATCTTGACATAAATTGTCGTGACTTTCTGACTTTATACGATCCTTTTGTGAAAAGCACATATATATGCCGTTTTGATGAGATCCATTGGCCAGCCAAGGTCATATACGAGGTTATATTCAAGGTCAAATGATAGTGGAGTGTTTCCTTACAAGAATGCTTTTTCAAAAATACTCAATTCCGTCCTACTTCGAAGTGATATTTCTTTGTTGTATACCCATAATCTGTTTTATTGAATCTAAATGCTTGTTAACCATCCTGAAATCATCACTTACGTTAAAACAAACATACAAAACGATGACTGTTCTTTAAAAGTAACCGAATTTAAGATTAAACTGTGATAGAAAAATGGTATTTTGTTCGTGGCAGTTTTAACAAACTCTAAAAATGTATATGTCATATTTTTTATCATTAAAAGGACAGTTGATGAAAAAATATAAATTCAAGAAAGAGGCATAGCTCTTGCAAAGTATTTTTTTCTCATATAACCACACATATGACAGTTTATTTAGAGCTAGCCTTGCACAGTTGGTAGTGCGCTTAACCCTTGCCTCTGAGGTCGTGAGTTCGAGTCAGCCGGCGACAGGTTGATTTTCTGTCCTTCGGATGAGACAGTAAACACCGAGGTCCCTTGTCACAGTAGGTGTCGGTACGTTTAAGAACCCTTACTGCTAAAAGGCCGTAAGTGCCGGGCATAGGCAAACATTTAAAGCCCGTCGCCGGCATTTGGTGACGTCTCCACATGAGTGAAAGATGCTTGAGTTGGACGTTATACAACAGTAAACAAACAAAGCCATGTTATTCGGTCTATTATTCAGTTTTAAAACTTTTTTATGTATATACACCGCAAGTTAACATTCCGTTAACTTCGCCTAGCGCTCGGCCTGCGACGTAAAAAATTATAACCAAAATTCTGTGTCACGGACAACTTGTCACTTGAAATAAACTTAACTACATTGGGGCGAGGTCATATCACAGACCAAATTTTGCAGCACTTCACTTAAAATTGATAAGATCTCCGTGACAACAGTGACAAATTCGTGTGAACCAACAATATCAATACAGCTGCATGCTAACGTAATGCCATTGTTTGGAATTGTTAAATTTTTATTTATCTTATAACCCCGTGAGTGGTATATGGATTCATTTCGTATCATTACTCATCACTTACGGATATATTATTTCGTTTCTCCCAATTACAATTATATCAGCCATTTAACTTGGACGCATCCGATATTGATATAGGCGGTACAAAATGATGATGTTTTCATTACGATAATTTGCACTGTATACTGTAAAAAGCATGTTATGATATTGGTAGAAATCTATTGGATTAAGTAATGTTGATGCCTAGTTGAGTTTTTGTATATACGCTTTCAATATGATTACGTATTGCAACTTGAAATGCTATCACTTATTTCTTCAATTTTGCATATTTTATTAGCGGATTAGCAGTTGTGTCACTCCTACCTACAACACTTTTGTTTGCTTTAACATGTATATTGATCAAAAGATACAGATGTCAATCACGTAAAGGTAATACTCTCTATACATGTATATATTTATCTAGCGATATGTTTCTTATTTCGCTGAGCGTGTATCTATGGAAGTATACGTGAGGTTGTCTCTCAATATCGGCAGCTTGTTTTGGGCGACAATTCAAGTCCACTTTCCAGAAAGGTGTCATGTTGTGAATTTTGAATTTAATAAGTGAATGTAAATTCAACATTTACAAGTTTTCATGTTATAAATGTTTTATTTACACCCCACCCAATAAATTCAAAATTTACAACATGGCAAACATATGAAATTTGACATTGTGCTACAGATTTTAATTGTCAATTTTGTTGTTGTGAATTTTATCATATTTGTCAATCAACACTGACGAATGTATGTTTGAATATCTGAAAACATTTTAAATCGGGTTTCTGATGATTAGAATAAACGTGTCTGTAAATGAAGACGACACATCTTTCTAACAAGCATATACTATTTCAATGTTTTAGAAAGAGCAATAGAAAATATAACGTATTGACTGATATCAATTTAAAACTTTTATCAGGTCAATACATGGTTATTTTTCTGATATAAAATGAGTCTGAGGTTAATATTTTGGTCGATTAAAATCGGTCAGTATACATATTATATTATAAACCAGTATGGGGATTCCCTTTATATATATATTATTGTAGAGACGGACGGAATATTAATAACTAGACGATAACGCTACGGTCCCGGTTTTTTTATCGTGATGTTTTTACATCTATTTAGTAATATCCCACAATTACCTGAATAAGGTGTTCATATTATACAAATGTTCCGATATATCAGGGAGTGTTCAACATATGAACATATCATATACAGAAGTAAACTACTGACGGAGAAGTTATTGACAAAGGGATGTCGTATATATATATATATAATATATATATATATATATATATATATATATATATAATATATATATATATAGTATATATATATATATATATATATATACATATATACATATATCGAAGTATGTATCGAAGGTAAACAAAATGGCTCAGCTCAGACTTGTTCTGTCTCGACTAAAAAGCAGGCAGCTTTAATAGAGTGGGTTTAAAAGGTCGAAAGACAGTGAAAATGGTTAATGTTTCCACTGTTTAGGTCAACAGTTCATTTTTTAAAAATATTCAGTGATACTGGAGATAGGTTCAGATAATGAACATCGAATGGGATAACTTCGAAGCGGGTTTGCTGCCCAGGTGTATTGATAATTTTAGAACGGCATTTAAGGCATCAAGTGATGTATTTCAATCAAAACCACAGGGGCGTGGGATATTTTTAGAGCGTAATGTTTCTCCTCCACGATCCAGTTTTCATTTGCATATTACGCTCTACACAGATTTCAAAGCCCCTGTGTCAATAATGGCTTAAACCTAGTTTATCTAAAAAGAAACTTAGATCTCTAGAGATAAACATGTATTGTCCTAGTTAAGTCTTGTTTTTCTCGGTTGGTCTAGTTGTTTTTCTAGATATAACTAGGTATAAATCCTTCTTGGTGTTTTGAAGTAGTTGAATTTATATCGGAAACTTGTTTATGGTCGCTGCTGAGACATCTTTGATATGTTTACAATGGAATTCTCAAATAGTATTGGTTTCCACACATGAAAAACAGAGATGGTGAAGTGGCATAATACATCTGTTATGCAAATACGGGTTACGAAGATTACTAAGTGATGAGTTCGCTATTTTGAGATTAAATGAGACAATATTTAGATGTTCCGATTTCCACAGAGTACATGTTTTCTCGGTTAAACATAGATTTTCCTCAGTTATTGTGGGCGAGTACGAAAACTAAGATTAAACTGGAGAAACATTAAGTTAAATTTGGAATAACTGTTCAACTCCATTTTTGCGTGGAAAGCAGGGTAGTACTCGATCATAAAATGTTAATCTGAAAATCTGTTTTTATACAAAATGAGTAGTGCATGTAGATAACAATAAATCAGTTATGTAAATTAAGGATGTTCTTTATAAAAAATACAGAAATAGCATCGTACATAACAAGTGTTAACAAATATACAACTTACCTGTATTATTAGTAAAATCTGTGTTAATTAACTTTTGTTTTGACATATCGTAATTATTTCTCAGACAACATGATTATTTTTTTAATTTTAGAATTTGAAACCGTAAAAGAAACCATAATCAGATCGGAACGACGAGCAACTGAAGTAATGATCCGATCGGTTAACCTGACTAATTTGAATTCCGCAAATCCTGAAAGCAATGGTACCGAGTTGTCACTTTTACAAAGCCAAACCAAAAAATCAAATCATGAAACTTTAGACTAGATTGTAGCAGTTTTACTCACAACTGATTATTCACCTGGTGTGACGATGCTATAGAAGGAATGAATATGTATAACTTGTACCGGAAAATCAATGGCGGATGGCGGTTTGTGGGTATTGGCATTATAGCGGTGTATTGCAATTGAAAGGAATTTGTCGTTCAACAAACATTGGCGTTTTGGGAGTTTAGTGTTATAACGGGGCGGACTGTATAGATGAATTATTTACGTATATAATTGTACTGTTTATTGGTGTTTTATAGTTAAACAAAAATAATCAGCTACGGAAGTTGGTGGTTAAACAGACCAAGTAATAAAACTGGATCTGATTAGCAATTACATGGTGTCTTCAAAGACAACATGTTGTATAGTTAGTATGACCAAAACTACACATGACACTGATACAAAAAGAGAGTCATATATATTGTTTCATTAGTTTCCAATCACATCACATTTATTTTACCGGTTTTGTATTTTCCATTTTGCGAGTCTTTTATTTACCATATAAAATTTAAACGGTATTGTCTGATGTCTGACAATAAGACTTGATCTTCTTCCTGTTGAATGGACCATTGGTACATAGAATTGATTTCAAATATTTCTTTTGTGTGTTTTTGGTATAGTCAATTCGGGATACATTTGAAATTATTATTTGCACCAGAAATACTTTATCGGGTATTGGATTTATAAACCTTCTCGACTCGAATTTAACGAAATTAATTATCTATATAATATGTAATTAATTTGTTGTCTTCAGTCGTGCTCAAACACGTTACTTCCAACATTCAGATGAATGTAGTGGCCTACAGTTACTGAGTACTTAAAAAGGATATTAGCTGTGTTTGCCAAAACCTCATTACAATTTCTTTGTACTTATTCAACTTATACTCCATATACAATAATCTATACGGAAGCAGAGCTTACAGCCTAAACTATGATTAGGTCTGGCGTTACATTTATATAGAAATAGCAAGAATGAATTTATCAATTGCAATTGAACAAGTGCCATACCCGATGTTATCAAGCTATTTTCAAACAGTACACAGGAATTCAAAAATGTTTAAGCAATTTTTATATGATATACAGGGAATCAAGAATTTTGGTGCCAGTGTAGATCTCTTTCTATCATTGTTTATTTATATAAAAAGGTAGTGAATAAAGAAAATGACAATTTAAAAACATCTAATACCCCATTAAAGTATACTAGTACCCGAAGTTTGTTACCAGAGCATTTAAATATCTCGTCATTGGATATCATGATATTTATTTAGTGCAACACCAGTTTGATTATACAAAAATATAGTGAAGTTTATATAAATAGATGCTAGAATTTCTGATAAAAATATAAGTAATGTTTGGAGATGTAGTCTTTCAGTTAATGTTTGGCATGCCGATTGTGACGAGGAGTTATTCCTCACTTAGACTCACAGCGGGTGTGACCGGTCAAAGGAGAATGCTGACCCCTTCGTGTAACCTGATCCCATCTCTTGATTTCGGGAAGTACGTGTTTGTCCAGTTTTAACCATATATTTTACTAAACAATTAGAATATTTATGTTGCCTATTATATAGCTGCACCCTGCATTAATCTTGTGTAAAATATACACACGTAACTGTTCTAGTTTCATGTATTTTTTCTGTATTTTATATCTTTATTTCTACTACTTTATTTTACATTATTATATCTTACTGAGTTTCACGTATACACAGGTTTATCATAAAAACTGTATATTACAATTATATTTGCTGTATATGACTCTATAAAACGGTGCGATAGTTAATACGTTATTACCCTGTGGGAGAGCGTTATTTGTCATCCAATCAGCTTATTTCTGACTTTACCAAACAAACCGGATCTCTAGCGCCATTTTGATTAAAATGCTTGTTTCGGTATAAGAAACCAGTTACGTTATACAACTGGATGAGGTACCAATATTTTGTTTCCCCTTGTTCAGGCCTAGTTCAATATTTCCCTCGGCTTCGTTTCCATTATTGTTTAGTAGTTTGTATTTTCATTTTGTCATAATACTTTTTTTTCTGAAGGTATGATATAATAGGTATTAAATGAATATTTCTGGTAGTAGAACTTTTATTGTCCCTCGAAACATACACTATTTTCGTCGACTTTGTCTCGGTGAATAGCTTATGTTTCGGGAACAACAAAAGTGTTATTACCCCTTATACCCATTTAATAACTGTATGTTATTGTTTTGAAACAAACATATTTGATCAGTTAAGCTAATGACTGTATATTGCTGTCTTTAAAACAAATATATTTAATCATTTTAGCTTCATGTATATGTAGTTATAGATTTCTGTATTCTTTCATCCTTAATTAAATGTCTAAATTTGTTGAACAGGTATACATTTTTTTCATTCGATATCATACATGAACACGAATTGAATGTATAGAGTATACAGCGATATAACAATTTAAATATTTATAATATAGTCATAAGGACACAAACATAGTAATCAAAGTTTCTTTTTTTTCATTGAGTGTTTTATCTTAGACAATCCATTGAATAACAATAAAAATATGTCAGCTTGAATTACTGGAATGACAATTGATGGCTCATTGTAAAAATCGGTGCAAACAATTTCAGTAAAACTTTAGATTCAAGAAAGTAAACATTGGGTCTCGATCTTTTGAAGTGAAATTATATAAAACAGTAATGAATAACAGACTTCATACACCACAAAAGTCTGATAATTAAAAAAGTATACATTGGAGATATGTCATAATACTGCATATGTATGAAGAATTTCAACCGAAGGTTCAAGTGAGATTTTCTGATCACCTATTATCGACCTTTCGTACGTCTTGCTGTTTACTTTTCACATTTTTGACCTCTCCTCTGAAACCACCGAAGGGATTTTGACGAAATATTTTGAGAAAATGCAAGAATCTATGGTCTTCTACCGTGTTTGTTTATTACAGTAGGACCGGACCAAGGGTGGATTCAGGGTAGGACCAATGAAGTATCGGCGGGTACCCCTCTTTAAAAATCTTTATTTCCAGAACTATTGAGTGGATTGGTGGATTGAAAAAAAAAAATGTTTGTGAGTCATCTACATGAATGTGTGATTCAAGTTTGGTATCTTCTTAAAAATCGGAAAAATATTTGATGCATTTTCTGCCATATTTTCAGATATTTCCATTCATTTCTGTGTGTTTTATAGATTTACTATGATGTATTAATTTAATGCGTTTTATTACAATTAGGTTGAGACCAGATTTAGAGAATGTTGATGAAATCTTATTTTCTGAATAGATGATGATGATGATGATGATGATGATGTTGATGACGATGGTGATGATCTATGACATCAATAATTATTTTGCCTATTTATCAAAATGTTACTTATTATATGTCTGTTTTATTTTTTTCCAATGTTCTTGATATACTCAAATGTTTATATAGCATTTTGAATCATCTGATTATATTGTGTATAATTATATTGTGTATATAATTTTACAACATGTATTTGTAGGGTGAATTCCGTTTGATTTGACGAAACTGCGTTAAAATATGCCGAACCTAACAGTGGCTTATATCATTTATTCAGTACCAGTAACTGTATAGTTGATTAATTGTTTGATATGCAAATGTTGAATACTGGAACACAAGTCGCTATAACAGCCCGTATTGTGTTGAACACAATTCGTTGCTGGTATAGAATCATGCATATGCGTTTTTATCAATATTTTTATATAACAATCGTATGCGCAAACGATGTAACTGCAATTTACTGTGCATCTAAGATTATCCACATTGTTTCATCGACATGAAAATGTAGATTGACATACTTCAAATTCTTTTTAGAGTAATGTCAATAAATCTGAATCCCTAATCTAACTGAAATGGACGTAGGGGAGTGTACTTTAGAATAATATTATTTGCAGATACCTTCCAGTTGTTTGATTTACTTTAGAAAAGAACATATAATTAAGATTATCCAATGAACCAATGTTTTCAGGTTTATTATTTATATTCTTCAGTTTGTAATGATAAAAAAGCATTTACGACTATAACTAAATTGACATATAACGCGCTTTCATTAGGTATCAATTTCTCTCACTAAGTTGAAAATTGGCGACAATATAGCATGTTATAAAAAACTATATGAAATGTTTACGTGCTTAAGTGGAAAGCAAAAACGGCAAAGTACTGTGTATCAACCTCCCGTAATGCCCAAAATGCCAGACAACCGGAGAGTTATCATAGCTTAAAATGGTATGTGAGAATGTAACCTTAACATGTGTCTAGAACATTTTGCTCGATTCAGGAAAAAGGTCAACTCACTTTTGAAGGGACATACTTTTTTTCTCATTAAGTTTAAGTCTACGAAAGATCATTTGGACGCTAGAAACACATCTTTTTTGGTATTCAAACACGATACACGATCATTGTGACCATTACTGACGCATGACATGTATCTATCACTTTTATTGCAAAAAAATCAATACAGGATTATAAACAAACCGTGATATCAATATTTATGTTGATATTTTGGCAAAAGCTCATTTATTACAGTATATATGACCTGACCCGTGGGATCAAGCTATAAACTTGCACCAATCACGGTAAGCTTAGGTTAGTAATATACGTCAGAGGCAAATTGACTGGACAAATAGAATCAACTACGGAAAATGACTCTAAGATTAAGTGCTGAAGGGTCATTTTTTCACACACTGTCTACATAAGAAGATGTAAAGACATATTTATATATCATGTAGATGTACAAAATATACAGGGAGCCTGGCTGAAATTGACTTAAGTATGACTTGACAAGACGACACAACGAAAAGACGATAAATTAAAATTTGTTGGTATTTTCGGGGCGAAAAGACCTTAAGAGACAAAACGAAAAGACGACAAAAATGAGACGAAAATACGACAAAATAACCTACAATTAGCAACTTACTCCTTTCGTCTTTTTTTGCCCATAAATTAGAGACGCCATTGCCGTTTTTTATTTTTCGCCTCGCTTATTTGAGACCTGCAACTGTTGTTTTTTCGTCTTTTCGTCCCGCAAATTGGCGACCTTAACATGTACTCTTTTCGCCCCGCAAACTTGCGACATTAAAATGTTGTGTTTTTTTGCCTTGCTAATTTGTTACGTGACATAATATCTAAAATACCACTGTCATTAATGTATATACATTTAAGCAGTATCTAAAGGAAGTTCTCATTGTTGTTGTTGTTATATTATTTGTTTTATTTCTGTTCTCTCTCTCCCTCCCTCCCTCTCTCTGTCTCTCTGTCTCTGTCTCTCTGTC
>BROG01001430.1:0-56111 GCA_030159075.1 Atrina japonica | reverse complement strand
CACATGTCCTCATCTTTGTGAGAAAGTTTGCTAGTTTATTTGCAGAAGGTCGGTGGTATCTTCCTGGGTTCTCTCCTCCACCATTAAAAACTGGTCATCCCCATATAACTGAACAATTTTTGAGTTGGCTTAAAACAGCATTCAAATCAAATCCTGTCATGTTTCATGTTACCGTAGTAATCCATATACTAAATATACTTATCTGACATGAAGTTACTGTATGTTTTGTGGACATCTGAATAAAAAGCCGTTGACTTCAGAACACTAAGAATCCTTGGATCTAGTGCAAGCCTATATAAAGCAGAACTCCGCCTAAAGAACATCTTGCTTTGGAGACCACCCCACTTAGGAGACCACCTTAGGAGAATACGTATGTTTTCTTTTGTAAAGGGTGAAAAATAACCTGGGATGAAAATTTCAGATATACAGTACATATATCAACATAATAGGTCATGTTCAATGCCTAACCTAACTTTCATCATAGCTCCGTCTCATCTGTCCTAGAACTTCAGTGTCATGTCAAATTTCAGGTAACAGTCAAGTCACACTGACTATAATTTTATCTATTTAGGGATTTTCCACACTCCTTTGGGATTGGGCCCTGGATCTTTTGAATTGGGAATTTTAGCAACATTTTATTGAAACTGAGAAAAGAGAAATACACAAAACTATATGAAAATACAAGAACTTCTTCAAATTCATCGTCATTTGACTTCAACTGGGAAATTTTGACAGCAATTTGGGGAAAAAATGCATTGTTTTTGCATTGGTAATGGGCCTTATTTTGGCCCTGTATGATAGGGTGGAAAATCCCTAATATTACACACCAGACCTTGACCTTTAATACAAAGATACCAAATTATGTGACTCTGTGACCAAAGCAAATACAGATATGTCCAATAAAAAATGATCAACAAAGAGGTCAAAGTTCAATGGTTTGCTAATAATGACCTCACCTTCTACCCATTATGAACACACCTTTCAAATTCTGTATACATGTGACCACAATGCCCAGGACCAGAATATGGTAACTTAAAGTAACAGAGGAATCTGTCTTGAGAGACCACCCCACCTCAGCCATGCAGTTCCCAATTATATATGGTCTCCTAAGACAGGTGCTCCTCAAATGAGGTTTTATGTCAAGGATTATTCAACTGATTGGTTTTAGATTGGGGTCTCATAAGACAGGTGGCCTCTCAAGACAGGTTTCACCGTACCATGTGTACTTTAACATTACTTCCAAGGTCATATTGAACTAACTTGTAAATAAAATGTGTCACCAACACTTTCTCCAAGCCCATCAAATTATGTGATCACTACAAGCAAGCTGATACATCTCTACGACTAAGTGTTTAAAGCATCACTTTTTCAAATATCACGTTTTCAAGCTCCAGTCAATGCTCAGTCTGAGTGCTGCTAGAACCTAAGCTGATCTGATTTTGGGAGAGAAAGTTTGCCGCTTTACAACTGTAACCTTGTTCTGTTCCCTCCTTGATAATTAACCCATTCATCCCTGAAGACACATTTGGACTGGTCTAAGTCATTGATTTACAGATGAGGCCATTGTTTTTCGGGGGTTGATGAGTTAAAAACTGGCCACTGCTGTCTGCTTCAGGGACACTCACCTTATACAATGACTCATTCTGTGGAATTTCTCTGACAAGTGTTTCGTACGATTCTGACACATTATGGCCCGTTTTTGCAGAGGTTTCAAAATAGGGCAAACCAAAAGACTTAGCAATTGCCTCTCCCTCATCTCTTGTGATGACTCTCTCTGACTCCAAGTCATTCTTATTTGCGCATAAAACCTGGAATCACACAAAAAAATGAGAAAACTATAAAAGATAGTGAAATATAAATTAATAGAAAACATCATTAGCTTGGCAGATCCAATGATTATCAGCAGCAATTGAAATCCATACACCCTTCAAAAAATGGACTCTTCCTATTCACATAAATTGATCATTTGTTGTATTCCATTCTGTGTGTTCAGTGGTGATTGAGCTAAAGGTTCTCTTTGCAATAATTCTATTGAATCCTACAGTATTCATTACTCACTTTAGCATAAAACATATCTATTAATGGACAGAAATATCCTTCATTGCATATTTCAAAATTAATATCCCAAATTAAGATGCAAGGAAGTAAAAATGAGTTATAATATACTATATAATATAACTAGGTCAAAGTCACTGAAATTTGTTTCTGAAGCAGAACTCCTAAACTACATGGTGGATTGGAACCATACTTCACACAAATGATCCTCATGTACCCTAAATGTGCCTTCTAAAGTCGGCCTGACCTACTTTCTAAAAAATAGGTCAGTCACTGAAAATCGTTTCCAAAGCAGAACTCATAAACTTCTGTGTGAATTGGAACCATACTTCACACAAATGATCCTCATTTACCCTTTTTTGTGGTACTAATGTCGGTCTGACCTACTTTCAGAAAATTAGGTATAATGGTCACTGAAAATCGTTTCCAGAGCAAAACTCCTAATCTACTGGGTGGATTGGAACTGCACTTCACCTAAATGATCCCCATGTACCCTAGATGTGCCTTTTTGAGTACCGGAGTTCGTTTGACCCAATTTCTGGAAAGTAGGTCGTAGGTACTGTTATTATTATTATTGATTTTATGTCATAGGCAAGACATATAGCTTTTGTTATAAAAAAACCCAAAAGTTTGAACAAAAATAAAATTTTGACATTTGTACTTGACAAACTGTGAAGGAGTACCTTTAAATGAGAACAGGGCTAAGAAAGGGGTCCTTAGGCAGGGGCAGATCCAGGATTTTTTGAAAGGGGGTTGAGGATTTTTATCATTACGAAATGCGAGTGCCGAAGGTGCGTGCCTTCAGAGACGAGGGGTCTGGGGCTGTTTTAATTTTTTTCAAAGGGGGGTTGCAACCCCCGTAACTCCCCCTTGAATCCGCCAATGTTAGGACAATTGGGCAGGGATGGTGATTTTTATGTTTTCAGAAACTTTGATATTAGTGGTTTAAAAAAAATTATGGTATGAGAATGAATGAAGGAAAGAGCAACTCTTTTTGTTTCTGCCACAAAAAAATCTACAACACAACAAATATTTCATGCTTTTTCACATTACATTAGTTATGTTGTACGGACCTTTTTTCTCAGCCATGGCTCAAATAAAACCTATACTTACAGCAGGTGGATGATCATGACCTTTGACCTGCTTCAGCCAGGTGTACAAAGATTGTGCCTGTTGAAATGACGTGTTATCGTTAATACTGTAGACGATCATAAAACCATTACCCTCTCGCATATAAAGCTCTCTCAAGGAAGAGTACTCTTCTTGTCCAGCGGTGTCGAAAATATCCAGACAACACATCTAAAACAGGAACATTTGAGATGAAAATGACAACGATATAAAAAATTATCTAATCTAGAGAAACCAAAATATGTACAGAATTACACACATGCCACATCCTTTAATGATATTAACTCTTCACATCAATGTGAGAATTATACAAATATCAAAGACGCATAAATCTTAAACAATAATTTAATAGTCATATTATTGTGAAGACAAGAGAAACAGACTTGTATATTTAAAAAATTACCTGCTTAAATTCTGTCTATGAAAATTAATATAGTTATGCCTGGGCAGAAAAATTAATCTAAGCCTTAGCATAAATTGATTTATGTTTGGGCAAAACCAAATAACAATTTTGACCAAATTTTAGAGAGCCGTCATGGCATCGATCCAATTGGTAGAGTGCTTGATTCACATCCGGAGGGTTGCGGGTTACTTTTCCTGTCCTTCGGACGAGACAGTAGGTGTCGGCACATAAAAGAACCCCCATTGCTCAATAACCGTAAGAGCTAAGCATAGGCCAAAATTTGAAGCCCTTTACCAGCTAGCATTTGGTGATGTCTCCATATGAGTGAAAGATTCTTGAGTAGGACATTACACAACCATTACCACACAACAATGACATGTACACTTTTAAACATTGTTAACTCACAAAATTTAGAATATCTTAAATGTATCAACCAACCTCATCATCTCCATCTACAGATGATGCTGCATTCTGATTGGTTAAAGTTTCATTTAAATGTAGGTCACCCTCCTCTGGAATTTCTTCCTCTTCGTCAGATCCAACAAATGCAACCTCACTTCCAAAATCCATCTTCTTTTAATAAATAGAAAATACTTTAACACATATCTTTAGTATGATTAGATATATACTGCTTGGATAAAAGAATTTTAAAAAATCAAATTTCCTGGTTTAATTCTCATAGCAAATACATGTTGATCTGTAGATCCACCACCTATTTGGCTAATCCATATGGGGATTCTGTCATGGACGATTTTCTTATGCTGTCGTTTTACTGTATCCACAACATTTCAATAGATATTACTCCCCCCTCCCCCCCACCCCCAAAAAAAAAAGAGAAAGAGAGATGATAACCATAATGCTTTCAGTCGCAAAAATCAGCTATATGGCTATATACTTCCTGTTATCAACGTTGTCGGAAGCAAGTGCCTGTGGCTACTCCTTATCGATTCCTAGATTTTATTTGTTTTTCACAGAATGAAAACAGTCCGAATTTCTTCCCTGATTTTAAATTACCTTTAAAAAAAGGTAACTTAAAATCGGGACAGAAGTTTGGCCGAAGTATACAAAATACATATACACATGTGTATTCAATAAAATTCAATGTCCTCAAAAGGGAAGTATAATTATACGGAAAAACAGTAAAACGCTCAATATTCACAATTTTGTGAATATTCAAAGTTTTACTGTTTTTCGTACATATATATATTGTTGTATGAAAATTTCAAATTGAATTTTAAAACCAGAATGAAACAACGCCTATTTGTAACTTTTTATCGTTTTCTATAAATAGCATTGCAATAAAATTTTGCACACGGTTTCAAAACTACTTCCTGGATAAGTCGCGATTATGTTCCTATTCAGCACCTTCTTAACGTAAACCGAAATTATTGTTGGAAGGGTATCCAGGAAAAACAATTATGAACAGGACCAAACAGACGTGAGAGTAGATAACGCAAAGAAATACCTGATAATAAATAAAAATTGAACATATAATGGTAATTATGTTTATCTAAAATGAAATGAACGAAGGTACCTACCTCTAGATCGAGTTATAAGTGAAATGATCTAAAATTAACAATGTGTATCTCTAATATGATACATAGCTAAAAATTAACTTAACTTTGATTGGATAAGCAAGAAAAATCTAAAAGTAGAAATTTGCCAATCCAGCACGTCACTGGTAATTTGTCGGATCCAGAGGGGTAGATCTAATGGGGATTACACAACGACTTTGCATCATTCAGAAGAAGGGATAGTAGATCTATTACTTTTCATCTAGAATTTTAAGTAGTGTAAAATAAAACCAGTGACGAAGCATTACTGTATGGTTCAGACTCGGTATGATTTTAAAAGTCAATGGGGCCACAAGGGACAACATGGTATAATAATGATAGGCCTAAACAAATAAACAATAATATAGAAAACAATACCGAGGGAAAGAATAGCTTGATTGATGGAATAAATATCTAAATGAGAAAAAATAAATAAAAAAGATGAAAAGAAAAACCTTTATTGATCAGTGTATATTTTTGTTTATGAACAAAAAAGAATTATATGTACTGGCACGGGAGCCTGAAATTCTGTCCGTATGAGTATATACAGCGCTATGCCAAAAGTATTCGCAATTTTTCAAAATCAAACAAACCAACCAATTATAGGCCTATTATGAGGGTGCCTCATAGAGTCAAATACAGTGGCGGATCCATATTTTTAAACGCTGAGTTTATGCCTGAACATAATTATAGATCTGCTTTTCAAAATTGTTATGAAAATATGCCCCCGATAAACATATTTTATTTTTCAATTGCTGGAAAAAATTGTGAAGCATTAATCCATAATAGACAGTAATAGATAGTAATCTGAAATGGTCTCCGCCCAGTATTCCGAAGCACCGAGACCCCGAAGGTTCGATAGTTCGAAGGTCCGATAGTCAGAAAGTTCTGCTTTCTAATATAAAAAAGGTCCCATAATCCGAAGGTCCAATATTCCGACGTGCCAATAGTTCGAAAGTCTGATAGATCTGCGGTTTAAGGGTCCAATAGTCCGAAGGTCCGATAGTCCGAAGGTTAATGAAAAGAGAAACCAAATGATGGGGTGAACCTTTAAAGCTGCTTTTGCACGGGGCGGGTGCGGAAAAAAACTATCCTTCGTATTTCTTTATATCCGTTTCCACGACGAGGAGGGGGCGGCGCGGGCAGACGGATGCGGACGTGGAATTTCGAATCGGTCTTGTAGCGATTTTTTCCGCGTCCGCGTCTGCCAGCGTGAGATTATGTCATAATTTTCTGGATACTGCAGTCGTTTTCATTCACTTCTTAGTTCATTTTCAGGAATATCACAATACCCACTCTCAACATTTTTCACCGCGCCGTGGAAAAGGGTCGCCCGCGTCCGCACCCGCCCCGTGGAAAATCAGCTTTATACAGCTTCTCAAATTGTACAATATTCTACATCTCCACTAGCCGCGAATGTGGCCGTATCCACTTTGTTTCTATTTGGACATTATTTGGGTGGGTGAGTATGAATTAATTTGGACGACCCAGGGAGTTCTGGACGCCCATTACCACCTCCCTACCCTCCCTTTTGGATCCGCGCATGTAATGTACCATGTACTCATGCTCTCCGACTTTGACGGTTATGTTTTCTTTTCTGGAACCTATAGTTGCTTTGTCATTAAAACGAACAATGATATCACAGAAGAGTCCAGTGACAGTGGCAGCGATTGACTTTACAAATCTTGGATATACAACCTCTGTTTTGGGGAACTAGATCGGATCTTCGGACTATCGGGCCTTCGGACTAATGAACCTTCGGACTATCGAATCTTCGAGCTGTCGGATACTCGAACTATTGGAACTTCGGTCTATCGGGCCCTCGGACTATCAGAACTTTGGAATACTGGGTGGTCACCTTATTAATGATACCAAAGTTTTAGTTTTAGAAAAGAGGCTAAACTTGAAGCTTAAGTCGATCGTTTCTGTCCAATAGACTTCGTCAGTTGAGCTCGAATTTAATATATAAAATGCTAGAGGCGCCTGGGAGTGAGGTCAAAGGATATGCTATCCCGGATTCATTTCTGAGTTCTAAGATGCTATTTTGTAGCTTCCAGACGCTACATTAGGCATTTATATAAGTGTCACATTGACAGATTTGAGTATCACCTAAAACAATGAATTTCAGCGACCGAATGTCTATTACTTGGGTCTGGGAATACCTTAGAAAAATAATCAGATTTCAACCCCAGGAAGGCCATTATAAATATAGCTTCCAAACATTAAATTGGAACCCATTTTGTCGTCAAACGCATTGACTGAATTTTTATCTGTTTTATCTGACTCGCGATTTTAACTAAAGGCGCTGTCACACACTGACGATTTAGCCAGACGTCCGAGGTATGACAAATTTGGTTAATACGTTGGCATACGTCGGGTAAGTTTTAAGTACGTAAATAACACGTTGGTATACGCTGGCATCAGTTGAAATACGCCAAGATCGTCAAAAAATGTTGTGCATGCACAAAACTTTTCGACGTATGGCAGTGTATGATCCATACGCCCCGCATACGCTGGAGTAAGTTGTAGGTACGTTTTAGCTACGTTATACAATCGTTAACACACTTTCATATATATTACTTGTAAATGGCCATCTTATCTTTAATTACAGCGACAGTACGACGTATTGTCAACGTTTTACAAATCTTGATCAATTTTTCATGCGTCCGCATAAAGTTCAACAAATCGTTAATGTGTGACAGGGATAAAGTGAATGTTCGACGTATGCCAACAATTTATGATTTTTTCATACGTTGGGCATAAGCTGGCTAAATCGTCAATGTGTGACATCGCCTTTACAGATAAAATTTCCAGCTTTTGTGATTTCAACAAACACAAAACTTGCAATATTTAACAATGCACTAGATAAGTTTTTTATGCTGTCCAATATTTTCACGTGTAATTTTCCATGTCGGAGTTGTAACCAATAAGAGAGAAGCTTTCCACAACGGTCAATAAATAGTTTTAGATCCTCATCTCTAAGTTTTTTGGTTGCTTTGTTTCCTGCATCCGATTCTGACATTCCCTCGTTTTCATATTTATCAACTTTTGCTTGCCATAGATCTTCGTTGTGTTTACGTGATTCACAGACAAACGTTTTATAAACATTTTGTTCTTGACCGTCATTAATATTAACAGTTTCATCCAGCTTCACTCTTTTTACTGGAGCAGAATCATGATTTATTTTCTCTCTCCTCGGGTATTGCTCTGGACACCAGTTTTTCAAATTTTTTTGACGATACCACAATCTTCACAGCTGATCATTTCGTTTTGTTTTATGTCCTTGTTCTCTATTGATTTAGTGGAGATGTCAGAGAACGTATGTGCTTTTGACTTATGTTCTGAGTGTTGGATAAGTTCGTTATGGTCTTGTCTTTCTATAGGAGCCCGGTCAAAACACGTTTACTTTTATAGGTTTGTCTTAAAATTCATCAGTGCGCAAACGTAAATACTCTGGTGTAGTCGGTTTCAGATCTATCAATAAAAATCCAAAGGCATTACTGACGGCTTCTTTATAATGCCTGATTAAATATTGAGGAACATTACTACTATATGTCCCATACTTTGGCCCACCCTTTTCCAAGAAACGACACACCCCCTGATTTCCAGGAATTGCTGTTATATAGAGATGATGCTATATAACGTATTCACGGGTCGCCGGGGGTAACTGCCACACGATAGACCCGGTCGTTTTCAATGTTTTCCACCCGCCGTGATAGATGGGGCGCGCAGGTGTCCAATGACATAGTGTAAAAATTTGAAAATGCCATAAGCAATTTCACCCCAATTTAAAAACATCTCTAATCAATCTAATGAGCAGTTATTGGATCTACCTATCCCCCCTCCCAATATATCCAACCGTTATTGGATCTACCGAGCAACCCAGAGATGTGTATTGCGATATCGTGGGATCCCGAGGTGAACTGGCGTAACAAAATCTTTTGGTTTAAGTACAACCGCGGTACCGGGAGAGCCGAGCCGTGGGATCCCGCGGTGGAATGGCGCAACAAAATCTTTTGGATTAAGCACTATACAAAAAAGATTGGTTTGAGTACAACGGTGCTACCGGGAGAGACGAGCCGTGGGATCCGGCGGTGAACTGGTGTTACAAAATCGTTTGGTTTAAGTACAACGGCGTTACCGAGAGAGATGAACCGTGGGAGCCCGCGGTGAACTGGTATTCCAAAATCGATTGGTTTGTGTACAACCGCGATACCGGGAGAGACGAGCCGTGGGACCCTGCGGTGAAATGGAAATCCAAAATCGTTTGGTTTGAGTACAACCGCGATACCGGGAGAGACGAGCCGTGGGATCGTACGCTGAACTGGTATGTTAAAAAAGATTGGTTTGTGTACAACCGCGATACCGGAGAGACGAGCCGTCGGATCCCGCGGTGGTGAACTGGCGTAACAAACTCTATTGGTTTGAGTACAACGGACGATCCGGGAGAGACGAGCCGTGGGATCCCGCGGTGGAATGGCTTTGCAAACTCTTTTGGTTTGGTTACAACCGCGATACCGGGAGAGACGAGCCGTGGGATCCCGCGGTGGTCTGGTGGGACAAACTCTTTTGGTTTGAGTACAACCGCAATACCGGGAGAGACGAGCCGTGGGATCCCGCAGTGAACTGGTGTGACAAATACCTTAGGATTATGCCGCAATAGGTTGTAAAACTAATTTATATTTTACAAAAAAATACTAAAATTTATATTTTACAAAAAATATAAATTATTGTATAAACTTGTACCCCGTCGGTTTGTTCCCCGTCCGCAAGATCAGCTTGGAGTGTTTGCGCTGCGACAGCTCGTGCTTGAGGCGCCTCTTATCCTCGTCGGGGACGACGTCGTTCTCGTCCAGACATTCGTTGTAGCTAAACTTGTCTTTTGTGTAGAAGAGCGCGACCCACTTGACCTGCGTGCGAAGATCTTTGGATGCGCTATTATATCTCTGCGTCAATATCCACACGGATTGGTTGGCGTGTCTTCCCGAAAACGCCAATATGGACAGGGCGTCCGCTTTCTTTTTTATCTGCCTCGTGGCCGAACAGTCGTCGATGATATACACCGTGGACGTCCCCTTGTATTTGTCGTAAAAGACTCGCAACAGGTCCTGCAATTTCTCTTCCCCCGTTTTCGACACGGGATTGACGATGACGACGCGTTTGTCTTTAGGATGTTTTATATCTTCGCCTATCCATTTTCTCGATTTGTACGCCTTGTTGAAATCGATCGATGGACACAGGATAACGATGTGATCGAAGAAATCTTTGTATTCGTCTTCCAACAGATCGAGGACAAACTCCGTCTTCCCGCAACCGGTGGCACCCACGATCATGGCGGAATGAGGCTGTTGAATGTACATTTTTTAATGACTTCAATTTTTTTTAAGATATAACGCTCGCGAAACGGCCGTTCGACATGTTGATCTGTCCGTCTTTGACGACGAAAATGTAAACGTCCAAAGGATCGGTATCGATTTCGGGAGTTTTCTCGATTCGGACGGTCGACGCCTTTGGCTGATGTTTTGAAGCTTACGACCCGTGCCGTGGAGATTATTTTCGGGTGTCGTGCGTAAAATCTAACCAGAGGGCGTAATGATCTTTGAGATATTTTCCCCAGAGTCACTTCACTCAGGTCGAGTTCTTTGGCGACTGATTCTGTGATGTTTTCGCGATTCAGGGAAGCCGAGAAAAACTTTTTAATCTCGTCTAATTGGTGAGGAGGTTTCATTCCGGCGGAGAAGAGTTGGTTCGGTTGTCCCTCGATGGTTATCTCCACGTGGGTGATTCTCGGATTATAAAATTTTTCTGGATCTTTTATAGAAATATCCTTGAAGAGAAACAGAATGCCCGAGAGAGAAATTGCGGGGGGTGTTGATTGAATAAGTGTGCGGGAGGCCTCCGATTTACTCATCGTCGTTTTGAGATATCGCAATATTTTGTTGAAGTAATAGGCGTGGTCTCCCGCATACCTCTGTCTGATGCTGCGAGCGAGACTGGCGTCGGTAATTTTTTTGAACTCCAACGTGATGTTGGTCGCCTTATAACTAAGCGTCTTATCGACATCGCCAAGGTCCGGCGAGACGACGTGTACGGCATCGTTAAACGTCAGCATGTATTCCAATCTATCCTGCAATCCCGCTTGATAAAAGGGTTCGCTCGTTTCCAATATTTCGAAATCCAATGGAATACAAAATCGATTGCCGTACGCCGCGGCAATTTCGTAGTTTTTTCGTTGGTGTCGCGAGGTATTTTATAGCTGGTGGGTTTCGCCCTTATTTTTATTTAGGATTGTCATTCTGTATTCCCTGATAGGCCATGGTTACGTCGTTCTACTTTCCAAAGATCGTTATAGACTAAAAATTTATCGGCATCGTCGATGGTTTGAACGGTATTTCCCGAAATCTTCACCTCGATTTTTTTAACGATGTTACGCCCCAGATTATTATAAACACCCGCCTTAGTGAGATCACCACCCTCTACGCCGATTTCCATATCGAAGCATAGTTTCGTAGTTCTGGGGACGATGACGTCGTTGTCGCTCAAATTGGGAAAACCAATCGTCAACGTTTGGTTTTTCCTTCGATACTCGAGGGATTATGGGAATTTGGTGACCGTTTGGCGAACGCCCTTCACACCGAAGGGAGCACGCAATCTTCTATCGGGATCGAGAATGTGTCCGTAATGCATCATCTTTTTATTTTATGCGATAAAATTTTTTAACTCGTTTTAAAAATGGCTGATATTTACGAGTTCGATAATCCGCTGTACGACGGCGATGATGTTCAAGAAACACCGATTAACGATGAACCCGTGGATAATAAGGAACCACTCCAGTGGGATGATCATGGTTTACCAGAACCCCCCTCAGTCCTCAAGGAGATCAACGAGAGCGATTAGAATTGGGTAAAAAAATCGATGAATGGAAACGAGAAATCGGTGTGCCCGAGACCACCTTAGAAATTCGGCGAGACGACGATGGGGGTCTTTATGCAGAGTGGCATGGTAAACAGATCAAATTAACGGACAAACGCAATCCGAACAAATACCTGGCTATTGGAACGTTGAGAAAACACGGTCTTGCATTCCTCGAAGCTCTGGGTAAAAAAGGTATTAAACAGAAGGCGTCGGCGGTCAGACGCAACATCGTGGACGCCTTCGGAGACATCGAGATGGAAGAAACGAGCGTGAAGCGAGTGGACGACGGGATTGAGAGAGTATCTGAAAGTATGGAAGATCTGAATCACGAATTGCCCATGAGAGAACTGCTAGGGTTTGATAAAAGTTTACAAACCATTCGCGGTTCATTACGCGTTCAGGAGGCCAAGAGAGTGGAGCTGGAACGCATGTTGTCTCAGTGGAAGGGGGACCTCGAACACAATCCGGGTGATAGGGAACGCATCGAGAGGGAGATAACCAAGATGCGAGGTTAATTGGACGGTGTGAACGAGAGCGTCGGTATCCTAAAGGGACAGCTAAAATCGCAACTCACCACCATCCGGGAAACGATCACGGGGCTGTTGGACAAGAATATGTCCTTGCGAGAACGAATCACCACTCTGTTCAAAGAACAGGGTATCACCATCTTCAGCGTCCTGACGGCGATCGGCATGACGGTGGGATTCTTAGTCGAATTGCTCCTTCCGGGGACGACAGTAGCACCCTCGCCGCCTCCTCCTCCCCCGAACAAGGAGAGTGGATTACAGGAATGGCTCAAGAAACAGCTAGACGCGGTTGGAAAACTGCTCGTGAGATTGGCCGCCAAATTCGGCGAGGCGTTACCGGGTATATTGGGCGGCATCCTTTCCTGGATCCTGTCGACGCTCGGCAAAACTGCCGTTTGGTTGGGTGCACATCTGTGGGTGTTGGGCACGCTCGTCGTCGGTTGGTTGTTAACGAAACTCAACGAAGAGAAGAAAAGAAAATAACGATAGAGCGAGAATGGCCGTCTTTTGACTTTCGTGATCGTCTTGCGGCGGGGACGTGACCCGTATGGGAGGCGGGGGTTTGACCCGTATGGGAGATTGTTCCACCTGTTTGGGTGGTTGGACGAACGTTTTCGCGTTGAGGTCAACGTTCGTTCCCGTTTTTGTGGTTTCGGGCGCGATCAAGATTTCGTTATTATAATCGGCGATGTTGGCACCGATTTTCAGCTCCATGTTGGCTGGGTAGCATGTAAAGCCCCGGATGGATGACAAAGTCGAGTTTGGAATTTTGCATATCTTAGACAATTTTCGTAGCGAGAAATGTCGGCGGGTAGATCGAGCGTCTCTGTTGATCGCGTCCTCGACGTTGACCAAGAATTGCTTCTGGGCGTCGAGCGAGGGTGGCGCCGGCGTCCACGATCGAGGCTCTGGTCTGGCCTTGGGCACCCAAGACCGCCCAGGCGAAGACTCGAATGGACGCGTCCAATCTGGCCAGACCCGGAAGCGTGAATCCCTCCGACCGGTTCGCGATGAACGTGGACCACTTCGTGTTATACGTTCCGAAGATGGTCCCCTTGATTTTGCAGTCCACACGGACCGACAATCCGAATTCGCGACAGATCCGCTGGTACGCCGAAGCGTCGACGTTGTTCGTGTAGTGCTCGAAATTGGAATCGCTGGGCAAGGGGGCGGCGATTTCCTTCAGGATCCTTCTGATCTGATAGTAGACGTGGAACCGGAAGAACGACTTCGACAGGTTGTCGTCCCCCATTCCCAACGTCACGCCGCATCCGGTCGTGGCGCACCACACCGCGAAATTTAACTGGTTCTGCCAGAATCCATCGATGGGATGTTGGTACCACCGTTTCAACATGGCGTAGTATTTCGGAGTACCGTCCTCGAAGATATTCGGGTTGTTGTACCTGACAAAGATGTTCTCAAACGACGCGCGAAACTTTTTAGTGGCATTGACGTAGACGTCGAAAGACGACAAATCCAAATCCTCCCTGTATTCGTAAACGTTCATCTTTTATTAAAAAATAAAATTGTTATAAAAAACATGTTTCATCTCGTGACGAAAATCGGCGAAAACCCGTGAAACTATCTCGATACATCGACAACGCGAACGACGAGTGGTGCGTGGGCGTAAAGTCCGTCCATTTTTGGAACGGTCTGTACAACATAAAAAAAGACGTCGAGATACAATACGCCAAGGGTAGAGACAGACCGAGAATCCAAACCATGCACGCCGGATCGTACACGTTCAAAGACATACAACGAATTCTCAATAAATATCTCGAGAAAATAGTATTGGACAAAACCACGATGATAGTAAGACTCGACGGTAAAGCATCTAATTTGCTATACAGCTTCCGCCGGAACTCACCAAGATTCTCGGAATCGGCGAAAAGGTTTCTCTCGTCGGGACCGTCTACCCGACCAATAGCATCAACCTGCAACCGGTGGAACTCCTCAACGTTCATCTCGAAGAACTTGCCGAAGGAGACACGTTCAAAGACGGGAGGTCGAATGACGTCGTCAAATCCATGCCGTGCCCCAACGTGAAATTTTCCGAGTTGTACGTCGAAAACGTAGAACGCCCCGTTTTCTTAAAGCTGAAACGCGGAAGAGCATCCACAAAAAGTATAAACGAATAGTGAACACCGCAGACGGTGTCGACGCGGCTCTCATCTCGGGGGGCGTCGTCGTCGGAGGACTCGGATTTCTCGTCCCCATCGCGGGACTGCCTCTCCAAATTATAGCCTTGACCGTGGGTTCGTTGGGGTTGGCCATGAAAGGAATAAGACGATTACTGATGAAAAAATCGGAAAAAAAAAAAAACACCTCAAGATCACCAAACTTCGCGGAGAGTAAACTTAATTCGATATCGGATCTGGTGAGTCGCGCGCGCTCGAGGACGGTAAGATCACGGACGAAGAATTTGCCACCGTGTCCCACGAGTTGACCAAGTATCGCGAGATGAAGGACAAACTCTATTCTACCCACCACAAGGTCATAAAAAAGGAGTCGGACAAAGAGACGGAGGACTTGCGCAAGCAGCTCCAAGACCTCGTAAACAAATCCGCTTCGCGTTAACCGTAGATTTTTAAGACAACACTATATTTTAAAAATCGTCGGGGTTTTTTTTCTTGGGACGTCCGCGTCTTCTCTCTGACCTCTTATGCACCTTGTGCCACTCGTCTGCGCGTTCTTTTCCACCGCACGTATAACACGTTTCGTATTTAGTACTATTGGCCATCCATTTTCGACAAGAGGTGCAATATTTCAACGTATCGATACCTCGCTCTTTCACGTAGTTGTGATGAATGCTACAAAACAACGAGTTCGCGACGGTCGGATGTTTAGACGGGTAGTCTCTGCGCATGCGCGGCATTTGACACATTAGTTCGTCTTCGGACCAATACAGTAAGACTTGGTCGTCCAACTGTACACACGGTATGTCGTCCCTCTTTAACATCTCTTTTACTCCGCGTTCGGTAAACGCCTTGTCAAGTAAAATAAACATTTTTTATTTATATATTTTTTTAAGCCATTTAACAATTTTTTAACGTTAAGAAATGAAACGTTTTACCGAGATGGTCTTGTTCGCGTTGTTGTCGTTTATCGCTGTATGGTTTTGCTCGTATTAGCCGCGATATTATATATTTTACGTCTGGAACATTATCGCAGACCAGAAAAATGGATAAGAAATGACTTAAAGAAAATTTTTCGTTATAAAAAGAAAACATGGCGTTTGTGACAATTGAGAACTTTGACGTAGACAATTTAAGAATCGGAAACCATTATGTGGCTACGAAACCGGTTCGTTATCAGAAAGTTTACATCGCGTACAAGTATTCGGACGACGTCGTGAAAAACCGTTGGTTATACGCACTCCCAAAACGGAAATCGTTCGGATTGTGGGAAAATAAGGACCCCTCTACCGAAAAGTTACGCGATTATTCTATGAATTTTAATTGTGACAAAAAAGAGTTTACCGACATGTTGGAAAAAATTACGACATTTTTGAGATTGGAAATAGAGAAACTCGCAAAGGAACTGAAAAAACAAAGGTCGGAAAAACCCCCCATCGATATCAACGATATCAATATTTTCAAACAAAATAAAAAGCGGAAACCTTGGTTATATACCCGAAAGTGAAAATCGATAAAGATGAAAAAATAATACCTATTTTTTATAGAAAGGAGAACAGACGACGAAGACGACCCGAAAGATAAAAACCGACTCGTCGAAACCGATCCGCTCAATTACTTGAAAAAACGATGTTTGGTAATTGGGTCTTTATATATAGAAAGCGTTCATGTCAGCAAAACCGTCGTATCCGTACAAAACATTTTAGACCAGGTCATCGTCGTCAAAACGTTAGACGTTGCTCCTCTACCGTCTTTGACCGATTGTCTAGAAGACTTGGACTTGGATTCCGATACAGAATAAAAATGTGATACAGACTTATTTTGTAAAAATATTTTTTACAAAATATAAAGAAATGTATCTATTAAAAAGATGAACGTGAACAACTTATTCGCAGAGCTCAAGGATGTACCTCTCAAAACCAGCTTGTCGTTCGTCGTCAGTTCCGGACACTCGCGTTATTTTCTAGGAAAAGACGTGACACCTGCCGAATGGGAACAGATGAACGACGAGGAGGTCGTAAAACTGGCTCATCTGCTATGCGCTCGAATCGTCACGGGTCTGAGCAAATTGGTAATTAAATTTTCATCAGCGATCGGCTTCTGCAAGACGTTTAAACATATTGCCTCCCAGGCGTACAATGTTGCTCCAGACGACATAGAGCCCGACCAAGAAGAAGACAACCAAAGAAGACGAAGACGTGGACCAAGAAGACGAAGACGCGGAGTCCAACGTTAACAAAATATAAAAAAATGTATCTTTATTAAAAACAATGAATGCGGACGATGTATTAGCAGAGCCCAGCAAGGATATATCCTCCAAAGACAGACTGTTGACCATCGTCGGTTCCGGGCGCTCGCGTCATTTTCTAGGAAAAGACGTCACGTCTTCCGAATTGGAAAAGATGAACGACAAAGAGGTCGAAGCCCTGAGTCGTCTGTTACACGCTCGACTCAACATGCGCATGGCCAAATCGATAGCAAATTCCTTCATCAGTCTGTATTCGCAAGGACTTAAATATTTTTTCGACATCAAAGACGAACCCAAACTGATCGAGGACTTGAACGAAGACCCCTTCTTGGACGCGGCCATAGGCGAAGTGTGTTGTAGTTTATATTACAAATACGGTGCGTATTTAGCACCTCTCAGTATAGCCGCCACGACTAGCAGTCACATTGTCAGATTTAAATAAACTGACGTTATAGAAAAAGAGAATGAATCCGGAGGAATTAATAGGGAAGGCGAAGAATCCAAAACGTCAGGAAGCTGGGAAGAAGGGTGCCCAACGTAGATGGAATAGCAATGCCAATAGCAACGATGGCAATGCTAATAGCAACGATAGCAATGCTAATAGCAACAATAGCTGGAAATGGCTAGCGGGTGGACTCGCGGTTGGTGGATTTCTGATCTACATAAAAAAAACAGAGCCCCAAGTAATTTCACCACCACCACAACCAAAAGTAATACCTCCCAAAGTAACTCAACGCAGCGTACATGAAATGTTATAAATAATTTTCTCTCGTATTAAAAAAGATGGTGACACTGCAGAACTTCGACGAGACTAAAAAAAAGATGGTGACACTGCAAAACTTCGACGAGGCTAAACTGAGCCTAGGAGCCCTCCTCGCGGAAACAGAGCCCGTGCCCCATCAAAAAATACCAATTCTTTACGAGGGTTATCCCCTCGTCATCAGAACTCACCCAGTGTGGACACGCGGTCTGTGGGAAGACCAGGTAGGGGGTAAGATTCTAGGCTATTGCTTACCACTTGTGTTGGATAAAGAATATGCTCTCGAGCTGGAAAAGCTCGAGGAGTGCATCCGAAGGAAAGTCGAGATGTTCAACGTCCATGGGGTCTCCTTTTCAAACTATGAAGAATATGATGAGGTTAATGTCATAACCCCCAATGTGTATGTTAAAGAGGACACGAAAGAGATCATATCGCTATTTTTCACGGGGAGCCCTTCCGAGTGCGTACCCGTCGAGCATAGTCTTTACTATATTAAGAAGGTTTGTAAGGTTATTTGGTAATCGAAGGAGTATACTTCAATGACAGGTATAAATATATTCGGTGCAAGGTGATGAAAGTCTTCGTGATGGAGGAACCTAAGTAATGTCGCTCTCATAAATAATTTTCTGTCGTATTTAAAAAAGGATGAGTGAAAAAGATTTGGTCAACACCGCGTATCACGCGGCCGTCAATACGGGAATTGCCATCGGCTACGCGTACCTCTCCAATAAATTCTTCAAGATGCCGACACCCAAGATGGATTTCAACCCGAAGGACTTCGGGATGATCCTCGTCGAATTTGCTCTCGCCAATTACACCAAGGACATGTTGGTCAAGAAGGGATACATCCCCGCCGATATCATGAAATAAAATAAAACCGTCCCTATTAAAAAAAATGGCAACGATCGCGATGATGGTAGGCGGTGCATTGGTCAACGCCCTGGCGTTTTCCGGATCGCAATTTTTATTTTCGAATGACGACGAGCAAAAGAGACACGACGAGGCGATGGAAAAACTGACCAAGGCCAGAGACGAATGGAATCACGAACGCACGAAACGATTAGATTTTTTAAACGAGAGACTGAAAAAAGAAGGACACGCGCTGTACACCTACAAAGAAGTAGGGACGCCGCCCATGTCTCTCTACTCGCAGACGATGGACGAAGAGCAGATGTCTCCCGAACCGACGTTGAGCGATTTCTATCAACCCTCCGAAGAGCAAAAAGATAAAGAAATCCTCTTCGTACTGGTGGGGACGGGACTCGTGTTCTATGGTGTAAAAAATATGTCGTCTAAAGTAAAATGGAAGAGATCTATTACAAACACTATTGGAAAGGAAAGGAGGCCATCAAGAAATTGGCCAAGACGGCTAACGTCGACGAAAGGGAGGCGTTGGTAGTTCCTGAAAAAAACAAGATGTGTGGCAAATCTATCTGCCCGCCCCAAGAAAATCGAATGTGCGACCCCGATTCGAAAACGCGAAAGAAAACGACACTGACCAGGCCGATCTGTTGTTTTTTTACCGCACGATAAAGTGGGTAGGAAAACGTACAAATACGCGTTGACGTTGGTCGACGTGGGCACTCGTCACAAAGAAGCGGAACCGTTGACGAGCAAAGACAGTAAAGAAGTGGCCGACGCTTTCGAAAAGATTTACGAAAGACGTTTGACGTTTCCGAAATTATTACAAGTCGATCCAGGTCGCGAATTCATGGGCGCCGTCTCCAAACTCATGGCTAGACACGACGTGAGAATAAGAAGGGGAAGAGTCGACGTTCATCGCGACCAAGCCATCGTCGAACGATTTAATAGAACGTTGGGTAGTAACAGTTGTTTAGCTATCAATACGATCAAGAGATGAAATCTAAAGACAGAAACAGAGAATGGGTGAAGCGGTTACAGGAAGTCGTAAAAACGATCAACGAAGAGACCAACCCGCCCGAAAAGGTAGAACCTGTCGATAAAGTTCAACCACCCATCAGCCCCTTTTCGAAAGTAAGATATCTGTATCAACCGGGCGAATTGGAAGGCGGTAAAAAAGAGCCACCGATCCCATCTGGAAGCGGTCCGATAAACACGACATAGACAGACATTTCAGAATGCAGGGCATCGACATGTATTATCTCAAGGAACCGGCACCGCAAAGAACGTTCGTCAGTGAGGAATTGTTGGTCGTCGATTAAAGAATTTATTAATACAATGTATTAATAAATTTTAATACCCCCTAGGGAAGCGTTTTCGTACCCGTCCATCATCACCCGTTTATCGTAACACAACGTAAACTGTTTCTCCTGGTATCGATTCACTATTCGTTTGGTTTTGGAATCTCTCGTGATGGCGTTTTCTCGGACGGTCGTAATCCTATGACGCGTTTCTTTGACGACGTCGGTCATCGTGTCTCGGTTGATGTAAAGAGAATTTTCGTAATTCAGACTAAACCCTTTGACCTTGCACACCTTTTTACCCGCGTTCGTTTCGTACGAATAAGATTTGGGTCCGGTGGCGCACCACGACGTTATAAAATCGGCGCTTAATTCGTCCGTCAAATCACCCAAGTTATCGCCCGTGTCGATCGATACCCCGTCGTCGCGATCGACGTACCACACGCTATCGGTGTCAAATCCCAAAACCCTATCGTCGAGTTTGTCCAACACGTCGTATAACATGGTTCTGGCGTGCGCCGTCGTATAACACGCTATGAAGATGTTGACATCCTTACCATTGTCGACGAATTGCCCCTTTAAATCGTAAGACATCTGGACCATGTCGTCGTTGATAAACTGAATGTTGAGATTGTCTATCGTGTCGTCCAACAATAGGGTATAGAAGTCTTTCGGTTCGTTCACGTATTTAGTTTGTTTCATGTTGACCCTTTTGACCGAAATTTACCCAGAGAGAGTTGAGACATAATTTAGAGATTGCGCGCATGCCCGGATTATACTCTATTTTACCCAAGTTGATACTCAATCGTTCTTTTGACCATTTTTTTTTATACCGTTCTTCCGATTCGTAGGGGGTGCCCGGACCGACCCTTTAATGAGGAACTTTCCATCTTGATTTTTCATAAAGTTCTTCACGTATTCTTTGAAGAGGTCCGTGTCCCTCGCTGGGTGTAGAGAAAATCCCAAAACTTCGTAAATTTTCTCTATCACGTACCCCCTTATCCAAGGCCTTGAATAGCTCGGGAGTACACCACGTTCCCACAAAAGACCTCTGTTCGTCGGCGTGTTCGCACGTCGTCTGCGTCTGTCGTTCGGCACACGTCTTACACAGCGGGAACAAGAGTTTTTTCTGCATCTCCGCATTTCATTTTTGACGGGTAAGACGGGATGATATAATTTCCGGGGGCGGTACGACTTTACATTTGACGAACCCCAACCAATCTCGATCGACGCGTTCGGGATTATATATTTTAGTGGGATGACCAACCGGGTAGGTCTTATAAAACTGGGACCGTCGGGTACAAACTAACAAAGTCGACGTATCGTCCCTTTTCTCTTCCGTCGAAATCGTATATTAACTTGGTCACGTTTGTTCTACCGCCGAAAAAAGCATCCCGGGGATTCAACGGCGTCGCGATCTCTTTATTTTTTATGTCCGTTGTATCGCATTCCCAGGCCTCGATTAACGCGTAACCGGCCCGTCTTATCTTCTCGTTTTTCGCGGCGGTTCGTTTTCTGAGCGTTTCCATGTCTAGTTGGTTCTTGTTATTGATGGTGTCTCGCGCGTAACACTTTTCGCACCCGTGCCAGAAACAACCTTGAAATTCGTAAACCGTCCTCGCGTCTTCGCAATACCCATCGACTTTACCGATGTCGGGTAGATTCACCTCGCCGCTGTTCAACGCGTGTCGAATGACGACGTCGTCTCTCTCGGTCACGTGTTCCAACCAAGAAATGGATTTCGCGCTGTACGTTTCGTGAGCGACGTTATCGTTATGGACGGCTATCGTTTTTTTTGGGCATGTAATTGCTTCTATAAACGGTCATGCACACGGACGCTATCGTCACATACTGTAACGGATCTATATTTTCCAGCTTGATAAAGTCTTCCCTGAATTCCTAACATGGACCGCCCGTAATATGTCGACGTCGGACGTGCAGTAGTCCCTCAATTCTTTCTGGAAATCAAACACATCGTTCTTTCGTGCGTCGTACCATGCTAAAAACTCTTTCCTATTGCGAACGCTCATATAATCGAAGCCGTAGTGTTTTTTGCTAGGTAACGTGCCCACGTGATTTTGGTGACACGGCTTGTTGAAATAATGAGGAAAATACCCCTTTTTGAGTTCGGTCAGACCAAACGTTTTCGGAAACTCTGCCAGAGCAGATTGGACAAAATTTATGGAATCGATAAAACGAATGAGTCCGACTTCCATGTACATGATCTTCGTACCGTTGTAAATGCAATAGGGTTTAACGTTGTGCTCCACGAAATATTTTAACAAAAACTGCGCGTCGTACGCTTTCGCATTGTGTGCTATGAACGTGCCCTTTGTTTGTTTCAAAACAAACTCGCAAAAATCGTCTACCGTAGAAAATTCGTGTTCTTGGCCGTTAAACTCTTGACACACGATTAAATTCGGTATGTGAACGCCGGTGTCTTGCGTCGCTTCTATATCGTAAAAATAATACTTCGTCGTTCGCGTTTTACAACTGTAACATGTTTTCTTGGGCGTACACCCCGTACACTTACCACCCTTACATCGTTTCTTGAGCATGAAACACTTGTGCTTCGTCATGTCGACATGTTGTTTACAATTCGGGCATTCGGAACGGCCGCATATATGGGCCTTCAAGTCGTTGACCACCCGTTCGCTTTAAACATTTCTGAACGATTAAACAAACCATGTCCGGTTTGCCGTCTCGCGTGCCTCTGACGCGTTTATGTTCCTTAAAACATTCTTCACCAAAAAACGTTCTGTTACAATCGTCGCACACTTTCCTTTCACCACCGGGGCAATTATAACCGAAGCACGATAAACACTTTTCTGGACATCTGTGACAATCTCGTTTCTCGTACGATTCTTTACAAGTATGACAGTAATATCTTTTACCCAAAAATCCCGTCATCGTCGTTATCACGTCGAAGTGATTTTTATTCTTGTACAGATATATCGCGTCGTCGTCGCTTCCTTCGGTCGTATAGATGATCTCGTTAAATTGTTCACCATCCACTATGTTGATCTGCACGCCCAAGTGATCGGCAAACTCTTTAACGTCTTCTAAGGTACAACCGTGATCCCGGATGGGAACTCCCGCTTCTTCGTGAAGTTTTAACGCTTCGACCCGTTGTAATTTTCGACTATCGTTGAAACCCTGTCGAAGCTGGGAATTCGTCCATTTATCTTTATGTTTATTGGCAACCGCCGTCACAATGGCTCGTGCCAAACACGTAGTGTCGTCGTTTTTAATCGTGATGATACTTTTTTTCGACGACGAAGTCGTCTTTGTCACCGGTTCTTTAGACCTCCCCTTCCCCCTTGGCATTGTCGTAGACTGAACGACTATTTCTAATTCTTCTATGGACACCTCGTAATATTCTATATAGTCTTGCAGTGCTTTGAATAAATCTTTGGCTAAACCCCCCGAGACGGTGATATATTTCGTACTGAACGGTTTCGGGAATTTCGGGTGACTGATGATGATACGAAATTTATCGCCGTTTTGCAAACCTCTATCGTTTATCACTGACTTCACGAGGTGTAGAAATAAACGGTCTATATCGACAACCCTTTCTCTCAATAGAACTACTTTATAATCGTCAAACGTGGTGTCAAACTTTAACCTGCGTGTCGAGGAAATTTTGTCAAAACGAAATTTTTTTTTAAAATCGGGCGGGATCGGTAGATCCAATAACGATTGGATATATTGGGTCGTAATAGACATCTTGGGAGGAATCGGTAAATCCAATAACCGCTCATTAGATTGATTAGACATGTTTTTTAAATTGGGGCGAAATTGTTTAACGCGTTTTCAAGTTTTTAACACTATGTCATTGGACACCTGCAAGCACGAGCCGTCACAGCACAAACACGCCAAGCTGATCTTGCGGACGGAACAACCGACGAGGTACAAGTTTATGCAATAATTTATATTTTTTGTAAAATATAAATTTTAGTACTTACCCAAATTTATATATCCTCATCATCCTCTATGTAAAATGTGGCCACGGTTTGTTCCCTCTCCCACTCCCGTTCATCCGCGGCTATCTCCTCGCGTAATGCAACTATCTCCGCTCTTAAATAGGCCTGTTCCTCCTCGTCGTATACGACTAGTGCCTCATCGAGTCCCTCCTCATCTAGATTGAATAGGACTTCACACACTTCTGACTTCACTTCCTTGTCTATTAGGGCTTGGTCTATCTCCACGGCCCAAACAGGTTCTTCATGACCTTCTTCGATCATCCTCCTTGTTATCTTCTCAAAAACACTCCGTTTGCAATCGAGTTTGTTTATACTACTCCACCAGAGCACCGCGGGATCCCACGACTCGTCTCTCCCGGTAGCTCCGATGTGCACAAACCAATCTTTTTTGTGTTTGTTACGCCATTCCACCGCGGGATCCCACGGCTCGGTTCTCCCGGTACAGCGGTTGTACTTAAACCAAAAGATTTTGTTACGCCAGTTCACCTCGGGATCCCAGGACATCGCAATAGACATCTCGGGGTGGCTCGGTAGATCCAATAACTGCTCATTAGATTGATTAGACTTGTTTTTAAATTGGGGTGACATTGCTTATGGCATTTTCAAATTTTTACACTATGTCATTGGACACCTGCGCGCCCCATCTATCACGGCGGGTGGAAAACATTGAAACGACCGGGTCTATCGTGTGGCAGTTAACCCCGGCGACCCGTGAATACGTTATATAGCATCATCTCTATATAACGGCAATTCCTGGAAATCAGGGGGTGTGTCGTTTCTTGGAAAAGGGTGGGCCAAAGTATGGGACATATAGTAGTACATTTGCCGAGACAGTGTCATAATTTGTTGTTTGTCCACTGGGTTATTAAACATTACTAGATAGTGACAATTCCTTCTCTGAGTCGGATCCTTTTTATAATACAAATTTTGGTTAATGGCAATCACGGATAAATTCCTATGATACGAAAGCCTATTGAGGTCAACTAAGATATTTTTTTTAAAAAGTCGTTATAACGAGATTTTAAAAAGTCGTTATAACGAGATAAAAAAAAGTCGTTATTACGAGATTTCAAAAAAGTCGTAATAACGAAATTTTAAAAAGTCGTAATTACGAGATAAAAAAAGTCGTTATTACGAGATTTTATAAAAGTCGTTATTACGAGATTTTAAAAAGTCGTTTTTACGAGATAAAAATTCGTTATTACGAGATTTTAAAAAGTCGTAATTATGAGATAAAAAAGTCGTTATTACGAGATAAAATGTCGTTATTACGAGATTTTAAAAGTCGTTATTACGAGATAAAAAGTCGTTATAACGAGATAAATAGTCGTTATTACGACTTTTAAAAGTCGTTATTATGAGATAAAAAGTCGTTATTACGACTTTCAAAAGTCGTTATTACGACTTTCAAAAGTCGTTATTACGAGATAAAAAGTCGTTATTACGACTTTTAAAAGTCATGATTAAGAGATAAAAAGTTGTAATTACGAGTTTTAAAAGTCGTTATTACAAGATAAAAAGTAGAATTGACGTGTATGTGTATTGTCCACTGATGCATATGTGAAGAAAAAAAATTATATCAAATAAATAAGGTGAATGATAATGATAAAAAAACATCCGAAACAATTACAAAGTCAAGAAAATATTACAACACGACCTAAAAACAAGAACTCTCAATCAAGTAACCGTCCGAGACAAAATGATAACTATTTGCATTCAAGCTGCAGACGTTGTGGGTCGTTAAATCAAACCAGAACAAATATACAATATTGTCAAAAAATACTTCGAACATCCCTACACAACGAAAGAGAGAGAGAGAGCGCGTTTTCACAGGTCAAACTAGTCTCTTTATCATCAAACTGATATATCATTTTTCTCTAAAAACTATAATTTGATATTTACAATTTATCTATATCAATATTTTAAATATCAAATTGACAATTTTTGATGGACTCTTGTGTACCTGTCCGATGTTTTCTTTTTTACGGAAGCGAATTGATGCTACGTGTAACAAAAATTATGATCTCAAAATTACGAGTTATCTCGAGATTTCACGATAATAAATCGAAATTTCGAGTCCTTATTATTTCAAAAATTGAAAATATTATCTCGAAATTTCAAGGTATTATCTTGAAATTTTGCAATGATTATCTCGAAATTTTGCGTTATTATCTCGAAATTTCAAGATAAATTTGTAATATTTTATCAATATTTTAACATTTTGTAACAAGTGGCAACAATACGCTTCCGTATTTTTTTCAATGCTCAGAGTCACGTATCTATGTTATATTAAAAATAGCTAAATTGATATTTAAAATGTTGTTATAATAATAGGAGTCATGCTAATTTTTAGAGATAAATGATTTAATATATCAGTTTGATGACCAAGAGATTAGTTTTACCTGTGACAACGCTCTCTCTCTCTCTCTCTCTCTCGTTGGGTAGGGGATGTTCGAAGTATTTTTTGACAAATTTGTATGATTAGAACGACCCACAACGTCTGCAGCTTGAAAGCAAATAGTTACTTGATTGTGAGTTGTTTGTTTGTTTTTAGGTCGTGTTGTAATATTTTCTTGACTTTGTAATTGTTTCGGATGTTTTATTATTATTATCATTATTCCCCTTATTTATTTGATATAATTTTTTTTGTTCAAATATGCATCAGTGGACAATACACATACACGTAATTTCTACTTTTTATCTTGTAATAACGACTTTTAAAACTCGTAATAACGACTTTTTTATCTCGTAATAACGACTTTTTTATCTCGTAATTACGACTTTTTAAAATCTCGTAATAACGACTTCTTTATCTCGTAATAACGACTTTTTATCTCGTAATAACGACTTTTTTATCTCGTAATAACGACTTTTTAAAATCTCGTAATAACGACTTTTTAAAATCTCGTAATAACGACTTTTTATTTCGTTATAACGACTTTTTATCTCGTAACAACGACTTTTTTTTAAAAAAAAAATCTAAATTGACCTCAATAGGCTTTCTTTAGACGCCGTAGACATTAAATCGTCTAGTACTATGATATTTCTGACTCGGGGATCAATAAACGAGTCTTGATCCGAGTGTAATGGCATTCCCTGTATGAACTCAACAAAGGGAAAGACCGATGATTTGATGACGTCATATAGAGGCTGCCATCGTTTGTACAGCCAGATGATCCTTTGTGGACTTTGTAGTAGAATTTTCGCAAAGTATGTTTTTCTGCACGAAGTTGGACCCGATACATTGGCTGTGAATGGATGCTTGAACGAAAACATTTGTTCTTGTGGCACCTGCGGCACTTCTTGTGGCACCTGCGACACTTTTTGTGGCACCCGCCGCACTTCTTGTTGCACCTGTTACACTTCTTGCGGCACCTGTTTGTGACGAAGTAAATCTTGAGCACGGCAATAACTTTTCACAAACAAATAACAATAGTCTCATGATGATCGATGTTAACGTTTCCACGTCTACAGAGAAAATGACGAGAATGGTATGAAACGTTACTATTTATATGTTTTGCACTTCACATTCCTTGATCCAACTGTTAAACTTTTTAGGGTGTCCTAACCATTTAACATACACTTCCGATATTCCATTTCTCATTCTTCTTTTCAATATTTTTTCGACTTTGAAAATATCACCTAGCTCTTTATTGCCTTTTTGTAATTCGCTGTTGAAAAATGTTCCTTGTATTGGACCTCCGTCAAAATCAACGATTTTGTAAATTGAAATGCCCTGCCCGAGATATAGTCTTCTGTCCATTTTTGTTCGTAATCACGCTGAAATGTACGCCTCGCGCTAGAAAGTCTCACTACGTCACCCACGTTAAATTTGAAAGGCTTCAATGTTTTCCCTTTCACCGTTTTTGGGGGGCTTCTTTGTGTCTGCATAAAATTGCTTCCACACGAGACTCGTTTGATTGGTTAATATCGCTTGGTGATTTCCCATTTAGTGAACTATCAGGTCTGTGTTTGTAATTTCGTCTTGTATGATGTCTAAGTAATGATAGGTTCTGCTGTGCGTGAAGTAGCGGTACATCAACGTTTTCAATGTCTTATAACTCTTTCCGCATAGTTGGCTTGGGTGACGTTATGTGTGACATAATGTACGATTCCCTGTTTGTCTAAAAACTGTTTGACCCATCCATTCTTCTATTCACTGCCTGGATCCGTCCGATTTCTGTAGGCTTTCTTCCCGAACTAAAAATCTTTTTAAATCCATCGATAATGGATTGATGTTGTTTATTCTTTAAAGGAACGACCCATAAGTACCTAGAAAACACATTTATGGCTACGAATAAATAACGTATTCCCTCATTCTCCTAAAGGTTTCATACTTTCCATACATACTTTACCAATACAATCCATGCAAATGACTCATTGGAAAGTTTCTGCCTATACAAAGTCTCTTCGAAAACAAATAGTCAAAGGTGGCGCCCTTCAAGACTTTTCTACTAGTTTTGTTTTGTTGTTTAAGCCAAGAGTTTTACACAGAGATGTCATCTCAATTTTAATCTCCACTAGGTCTCAACATTCCTTTGATAAGTTGAGGAAACGGTCAGTTTTTAATGATGGAGGAGAGACCCCGGTTACAATGTACCCAGGTAGAGACCACAGACCTTCCACAAATAAACTGGCAAACTTTCTAACAAAACCCTTGAACTTGCACTGACCAGAAGTGAGAGATTTCTTGATCCAAAGGATGACGCCCAGGCCCCTACTTGTTTTTGGAAGTCTGGTGTTTGATTCAAACTGGGACTATTTTTAAAAAGAAAAAACAACAAGATGAAAGGCTCCAAACTCTTTAATTATTTGGCATCTGTTATTATATTTTTATATCTTACATTTCTATCTGAAAGACTGTGTAGTTATCAAGAAAGAAAAAACATACTGCAATGTTACACAAGTCTAAATAGTTCATACAGGAATAGAAATTAGCCGGGACCCAGTAGCCCACGGCAAGTAAAAAACGAGCTGGGCCAGTTAATTTCAGTGTGTTACTGAAAATTTGGGGGGTATATCTAGCACTTCCACAATTTTCAACTGATATTCTTGTAAAATGAGGATACATGTACCTTCCTACATGTAGCTAGTGTATGAACTACATATGTTTTAAAATATGTATTGTAGTAAGATTTTTTAAATAGCAGGTTATATCTTCCAGACAGGCAACTGGGCTCCAAAAATCCTGACATACGACCCCAGGTGGCTCCTTGATTGCAGTTTAATTTCTATCCCTGTCATACCTAACATGCTTGTAGTCCAAGCCCTATATAGAGAACACCTCACTGTCTAGGGTCATAAAATTAATCTTCAGACATTTCATTGGGCCCCATTCCCAATGCACAATACACATGTTTTTCTCAATTATGAAAAATATTCGCAATTTGGTGAACAGACCATGATCATAATGAATTATTGCAGGAGGAAATGCATCTGAAACACAGGTTATGTTACATCTGTGTTTATATTTGACTTTCATCTCAATATGACACAAATTCACACTGAAATTCCTAAATGAGTCACCAATGGCATTGTCTCAAAATCGGCAGAAAAAGACCTGAAAATTTACCTTTATATATATGATAGCAAGCTAAGCTATAACATGAGACAAAATTTAATCAGAATATCTAACAATTATTTTCCAGAGATCTCAAACATCTACAACAAATAATAAAAAAAATAATAGTGTTTTCTGAATTCATGTCGGGTCTTTTGATTTGACCAATAATTTTATTGAATGAAAATCAATATACCATATTCAACCCATTAAGCGCCCAGGGTGATACATAAATCAGGGAAAAGAGGCCAACGCTAAATGGGATCAATTAATAGTAAAATTGACTTGAAACAGTTAATTTTTATAAGGCACAGTGGTAAAGTTGTTGCAGTTATTACCAAGGACACCTATCAACATAATTCTGTTGCTGGGGACTACAGATAAACTGTTACTTACACTTTTTCAGGTCCACATCTCCCTGTCAACCATCTAGAAAAGATTCTTGATTGCATGTACAAAAAGGAAAGAGACGCTTATAGGGACATGGGCGCTTAATGGGTCGAATACGGTAGCAGGTTTAAACCAAACCAACTGCAATGCCTTACCCGTCATCCGATCCGATCTTTATCTGCAGTGTTCAATGCATGGAATTTGTAAAAATCCAATTTCTTATTATATAAAATGTAAAAAGTCAAAGCAAACTGCCTTAAACATGAATATTTTTTGCTTAATATTTTCATTTGGAAGTTTTTAAGATAAAGTCTTACAAATTACAAATTTCATATATTCAAAGATCTTTGTTCATAGACTTTCATAACATTCTATTTTTTATTTTGTTGTTGTAAGATATTTCTATTTATAAACTAAAAAAAATAACGTTTACTGCTATATACAGTAATCTTGAAAAAAGCATCTTGGGGATGAAAGAGAGCAACAGGGTGTGAGATACCCCATATTCTATAAATAAACCCATCCAGAGGCAATTCAGTTAAGTCGATGTAGTTTTGTTTCATACATCCAGTCATTATCATGGACTTAACTTTATGCAAAAATATAATCTAACCTGGCTACCTAACAATCTGAGAAAAAAACACCCTTAACACACCCCTAAAGACACATTTGGACTAGCCTAAATCATTGATTTACAGAAGAGTTCATTGTTTTTCAGGGGTTGATGAGTTGACAGTCAATGGTTTACTATAGAAACTGATCTGTTTTTAGTGTCACTGTTTATCACTGGTATTTTAACATATGCTGTCTTTGTCACCGGTATTTTTACATGTGCAGTTTTTATCAATGCTATTTTTATGTCTGTGGTTGTTATCACTGCTATTTTTGCTTTCACAGTTAATATCACTGCTATTTTTGCTTCCACTGTTGTTATCACTGCTATTTTTGCTTCCACTGTTGTTATCACTGCTATTTTTGCTTCCACTGTTGTTATCACTGCTATTTTTGCTTCCACTGTTGTAATCACTGCTATTTTTTATTTTGCTGTTTTTATCACTATTTTTGCTTTCACAGTTATCACCGCTATTTTTTATTTCACTGTAGTTATCACTGCTACTTTTGCTTTCACTATCGTTATCACTGCTATTTTTTATTTCACCGTAGTTATCATGGCTACTTTTGCTTTCACTATCGTTATCACCACTATGTTTTATTCTGCTGTTGCTATCACTGCTGTTTTTGCTTTCACTGTGATTAGCATTGCTATTTTTACTTCTGTTATCATTATCACTTTCATTTTTACTTTTGTTGTCATTATCACTGTCATTTTTACTTCTTCTTTCGATGTCACCAATATCAGTATCACAATTTATCACTACATCTGTCTCATTATTGTCCAGTTTCAAGTTTTCAAGATGCTGTTCTAAAAGTGGGGCTCCAGAGGGGCTGATGAAGTCTGCATCAAGGACATCCAAAATACATTTGGCCACTGATGAAGTCTCACCACACAACTGGTATATCCACTCTAGAGCCTCACTCAGATCCACTTTCTTATTGCTGATTTGTTTGTTTTTGAAGTGTTGCACAATCCTACACAAACCAAAACCAAGAGGCTCTAAACAGTCCTGCGAACAAAAAAAATAATGCATAATGTAATCTTAATGTTAATAACGTAATGTGAAAATTATGCAGAAAGACAATACGTGTCTGAAAACAAGATAATGTGGCATAATTTGTTTCAAATATAGTCAAATTTGTCTAGAAAGGCTTCTCAAGTGAACAGACAACAGTAGCTGTTATAGACAAGTGGCTTGAAGCAGTATATTGATTACAAAGAAGTTAACAAAGGTTATATTTGAATGGCCTTTATACAGGCAGGTGCCCTTTATAAAAAGGTGGCCTTTAATGCAAGCTTGGCTGTACTGTAAATCACTTTTATTTTGCAACTTACTAACTTCTGCAAAACTGATGAATGAACATGTTTGAGAATTCAGATAGATAATTAGTTTGTGTTTATAAAACCTCGTTCTCATATATACAATGTGTCTGAACTGATAGAATACTGAAATGCTTTAGTTTTACATTTTGCTAAGAGATTGTATATATAAAACTTCATTGTTGTATATATCTGAACTGACACAATGCTGAAATGTTTCGATATTACTTCTTGCTAGGAGTATTTCTCTTTTACAAAGAGACAACACCAGCTAAAGGCAAAGTGCCACAAATCGGATTTGCACTACTTATGTAATTTTTTTCCATTTGCCATGCTTACTGCCAAACAGGACTTAAGTTGGACGTCTCATTGAAACATCTGACTTGATGCTCAGCATAAAAGCTGTGTCTTTTGGATAAAAAATTTAAACAAAGGTCTTGTGTCTGAGGAGACATGCCATATTACAGAATTCTCACTGCATTGGTAGTGATCCATAGAACAGGTCAAAATTTGGCACTTCACTTAAAGATGGATACATCTCCAATATAAGTGAAAAATTCTTGTCAGAATCCAGTTCTTATAAAACAAACCATTAATCAAATATTCATCAAGATTTGCTATTGTGTAAAGATAAAATATATATGATTATTATGCATCCCATTTTTGTTTTCCGTTTACTTAACAGTAGATGAAACAGTGTAATATCCTACCATATATGCCCAAGACCAGTTTGAGGACTACTTTTTTATGTTATATTCATACGCACTATAACAATGACACAAACATATGATGTCACTGTGATTTGTTGTGAAGTAAATAAATCAAAGAACTGAAATGATATAGCTTGGATTATGTAATGACTGTTAGATCTACCAAAATGTGTGTAGTACATTCTGGAATACACAGATACATCTAAGTCGGTCAACATTAGAGATCCCACGTGTAAAAAAAACAACCTGGCACATATGAATATCGATATATGAATTTGATCCAGAACTAAACAGGTGACTAATTATGTCACCTTGTAATTATGACCATTGTATCATTGATAAGTATACATAATAAAAATGTTATTGAATGTATATGTTAAAGTACTTATGCCCCCATTCTTGATGCAGAGGAGGACCTACTAATTTTGGCCCTTTGCCGCGCCAAGAAATCGGGTGTATATATATATTTCAACATTTACATTCAATAACATATATACATTGCTTATACAGTTAATTTATCAACCCCTGAGAAACAATGAACTCTTCTATAAATCAATGATTTAGGCAAGTCCAAATGTATCTTTAGGGATGAGTAAGTTAAGCATTCAATAACTCTGCATCAGTAATGCTTTACCTGACAGGTGGCTAGAACACACAAACAGTTACGCTGAAACTTATCACAGATCAGTAGACCCTCTGCAATCAAAAGAATAAGAATATCTGTGTAGCTTTTCCAGGCACACTGAAAAAGAAAAACAAAAAACTGTGTTTCAGAAAAGTGTCCCATAGAGCAAAGTCATTCATTAAGATTTCATGTCCCATAATTCTGGCAAATATTGCAGAATGGTGGCCATACCTGAAGGTATCTAAGATTTTATGGACACAAAGCCACAATGTGAGTTTGACTCAAATTTGAGGGAAAAACACACAAACATACATATACAAACAGAGAGAATTTGAATTTTGAATAATGTTTTATGCCACACAATTTTTCAATCATATGGTGGTTGTCAGTTTTTATTGATGGAGGAGAGAACCCGGTTACCGGGAAGACACCACCGGCCTTCTGAAAGTAAAGTGGCAAACTTGCTCACCAAAACCAGCTTAGGTTCCGGCAGGGCAGGAACCTTCGCTGACCAGAAGTGAGAGGCTTCATGGTTCAAAGTGCAATGCTCTAAGCACTTGGCCACAGAGCCCCCTGCCAAGAGAGAATTTGTTAAATCATTCAGTAAGGTACACTACTATTTATTCTCTCTGAGCAGTTCCATCTTAGTACAGACTCATACAGACTTATATGTTGTCTTATTCTCTACATCTGATTCTACTGTACAGCACTTACCTCCATATCTGGAGAATCCCCTAACATCTGCATTACTTGACAACACATGAATGACGGGAAGGAAGTAATAGGATTTAACTCCCCTTTCCATAAGTCAATGAAAACTGTCTTGTCCCACAGTAGCCACTCATTGGGAGATGAAGTCACTGTAATATAGAAACAAGTCAGGTAAAAATGGAAAATTATAGTATACCTGGAAGTTTTGGGTCCCGTTTAAGTTTTGCCATTTTGGCCCTTGGATGAGAGGGCAAATTTAAAGTGAACACAGAATTTTCAAGCTAAATAATTGTAGCTCGGACAAACATGCCATTTATGAGACTATGGTGACTGAAGGAGATTTTAAGATGTGGAGAATAAGTTGTCTGTCATAACAGGACAAAATATAAGGGGGGGCGGGCTAAAATTAACATTTGGATCAGAGACATTAAGAAAGTTTTGGACCTGAAAATAAACTGTATGCAATTAAAATTAATTGTCCGAGGTACAGCGAACATTACAATAGCATCAGTATGAATCTAGGCCATTTCTTTGTCTGATCTGGTATATGTATTTATACATTATCACCAAGACATTTAATTCTGGACAAGTAATTGAAAAGTCTGTCAACTTACACAAGCATAGCGCTAAGTCTTTCACAACCTGGCCAAAGGACTTGAAAACTCCCGGAATCATATCCTGAAAAAAGAAAACAGAATGAATTCTTTGATAAAATCAATAAAGTTATATATATATAATATCAATATATATATATATATATATATATATATATATATATATATATATATATATATATATATATATATATATATATATATATATATATATATATATATATATATATGCTTCTACCCCTATTACACCACTGGACAGAGAGAGTGGATTTGATTTCATGTATGTCAATCACCGAAGTCTGTAATAGTGTGAGACAGAAAAGATCCAGCTACAGAGATTATAAAACCCCCAAAACAAATTCACCAAATAAAATCGGTCAAAATTAACCTGCTCACCTCTATTTACTGACAAGGAATGGCCTCTTTTACTGATCTGGAGCAATACCACACTGATCCGTATGGTTTAAATGTCTAACAAGGTTGATTATTTTAAAAAGTGTCCAAATCACTTTGAATATTAACAAATTAAAAAAAAACTAAAAAAAACCCAAAAAACAAACCTGGAATCAAGTTACTTACTGTAATGAAAATAATGCTACATATACTCGTGATTACTTGGGCTTAGCATTCATAAACACTTAAGTTAATAAATATTAGTTAAAGTTCAGTGAATTAGTAGAAATTGACAAAGCTATAATTCAAAACTTGTCCCACTTCAGGAAATATAAAATCTGTCAAGTTTGTATTACCTGTCTTTTATTGATCACTTTCTTCACATCATTCAGAACACCTTGGACTTTATCCTGTTCAGGTATCACATTGTGAAGGATGATCATTTTCACCATATCTTTCACATCTATCAAAACGTCCGACGGACATCTTGCATCATCACAATGCTCCTTAGCAACATGCACAACATCAAAGCTTGTATCCGACATCTGACCGGGCCACGTCTGATCACTCTGCGTCTGCTTCTGTTGTGTGAGAAGTAAAGACTTCATCAGCCTATCTAGCTCAGCTAGCAGTTCCGTCTGGTACATACCTGGACACAAAATGATAGATTATCAATTACTCAAGCATCACATGACAAAATGTCAAGAATTTTATTGACTGATACAGGGGCACCATGAGACAAAGAAAGTAAAACTACTTGCTCTATATATAAGCAATGGCCATGCTCGATTTGATATCAGTAAATATGACAACTTCTGTTAGCTTTACTATCTAATTCTCACAGAAGTCATACAAAATTTTACCAGTAAAATTTACATTTTGGTTTAAAGTTCCAAGTCAATAAGTCTGAGTCCTGGTTTGGTCAAGGGCATGCAGCAGGTAGGCCTCCAATATTAATCTAGGTCTGCATTCTGAGAGTACTGATGAATCAATACAAGTCCCTACCATTATTAAAGGCATTTTGTCACTCTGTGTACCAAACTTTTGGTTTGGTTTTAAATGCGGTTAAATGGGCCAATAAAAATATTTAAAAGTATTTGCTCATAAATATCAACAATTCACTGTATTTTGAGGTCAAAACATGTGACATCAGGCTTTGATTAATTTTTGTGCAGGTTGATAACAAGTTAATTTGACCTGCGATCACCTCCAGTTTTAAGTCAATCACACAAATTTTATATCAACAACATATGAAAGAAAGAAGAAAGCTGAATTCTTACTTAATGTGATGTGTTTGTGAATCCACTGATGGACCTTCTCCTGTGACAGACAAACTGAGATGTCAGTTGCCATGGAAACAATAGCTATTGATTGCTCATCTGGAAGCAGTAACGGAAGAATTGCCTCAATTTTCTTCCTGCAATACCTGAAATAGTAATTGAATAGTAACAGCATAGTTAGAATACGAAACAATGTATTTAAAATAACTTGTGAAATATGGATAAAAAACACCTATGAAAATAAAAATCCAAGACATTTTTATCAGGTATCATTTTGTCATAATCAACATATCATGACTTTAGTAGATAGCTATGTAGCACTATCTGATCAACCATAAAGCCTTCTCTCCTTTAAAGTGATTGGGAAGTGAGCAAACTGACCTGGTACAAATTAAACTGGTTTACCTATCCTAATACATCTGAAGTGGCAGATTGCTTGACCTGGTACAAATTAGACTGGTTTACCTACCCTAATACATCTGAGGTGGCAGATTGCTTGACCTGGTACACATTAGTTAGGCTGGTTTACCTACCCTAATACATCTGAGGTGGCAGATTGCTTGACCAGGTACAAATTAGTTAGGCTGGTTTACCTACCCTAATACATCTGAGGTGGCAACTTGCTTGACCAGGTACAAATTAGTTAGACTGGTTTACCTACCCTAATACATCTGAGGTGGCAACTTGCTTGACCAGGTACAAATTAGTTAGACTGGTTTACCTACCCTAATACATCTGAGGTGGCAACTTGCTTGACCAGGTACAAATTAGTTAGACTGGTTTACCTACCCTAATACATCCGAGGTTGCAGATTGCTTGATCAGGTACAAATTAGTTAGACTGGTTTACCTACCCTAATACATCTGAGGTGGCAGATTGCTTGACCAGGCACAAATGTTCTTGTGAGATTTTCATTATATCATGTTGCAGCTTGTCCTGTAAGTTAGCGATGATAAATTACAAAATAAGTTTGATTTCAAATGAGTACAGTTGATGTTATCTGCAAAACACTGAATGGTCACTGTCATTAGTGTTCTCAATAAGAGCCCGCAACCGACAAAATTAACCACCAATTGCAAAGATTTTACCAGGTATGAGATTTCTGCTTTGGAAAATAAAACTCTAGTGTATATCAACATCTGTATCAAAGGTATGCCTTTGTTGACCCCAGACCCCTGGCAGACATTTCTGTTACCCCTATTTCAAATCCCCCCCCACCATCAAAAATCTTATTGAGAATACTTTATTATGATTTGGCATTGCCTACAAGAGAGCGCAGTTCAAAATACGTAAGTAAATATGTTTCATGGTTTAGTTTTATATCATATGATAGCATACTCATAACAGCAAGCAAATATGTCATGGGGCAGAAAAATGGACAACCTTTACGATCGGGTTCAAGATACAACACTGGCAATTACCTGTGAACTAAAAACAGGGCAGTGACCAGTGGAGTCAGTAATTGCACTTCCAACAAAGAATTTGTTTAATACTATTTCTCACACGATACACATTCAATTGTTTGATGGTATCTTGTATGGCTTTTTAGTTCCTAACAGGCCTGGTCTGTTCAAGTTGCTCTCTCTATTGTTTGCTGAATATAACCAGTACAAAATTAAATACAGTAAAACCTCTTTAAAATGCCCCTAATTTCATTTGTGACCTTGTTTTACACCATAATTTTTGAAAGTCCAATTTTTCATTTTTCCCATTAATTTCATTTAATGTTTTCCTTGACCTATCTCCAAACCCCCGTGTAACATCAAACTTGGGTTAAACAAATGGTGGCAATATAACAAGGTTTTTTTACTGTATCAGGAAAATTCTTAACTCGCCAAATTCAGTAATCCAATCTGAACCAACAAACTGATAATGTATGAATGTGTATAGGATTTTATTCATAATAGATTTTGAAATCTTTATATTAATGAAGTAATTTTGGTAGAAATTTAATTGGACTTGGGTGTGCATATTTCCTGTTTTTTTCCCCAAAAATCTAAAATAAAAATCAATAAGTTTTCAAACTTATCTACCGTATTTTACGGCCTATAGGTCGATATTTTTTTTCTCCAAAGTTGTGACCTCGACCTATTCACCGCATCGACTTATCTTAGAAAAAAATAGTGAAATATTTAACTTGTATCTGTAATTCCTCATTTTAACATCGTAATTCAACATTTTCCACAAATCTAGGGGCCTACTCCAAACACCCATTTGTATTTACACTTAATAGGACTATTAAATGTGACATAGTGTGTGCGTAATGCACTGTGTTCATAATCAAGTGACAAAATAATGATCTCAAGTTACAATATCATTGGGATTCAAGACTGTGTCAGAAACTGCGTAATAAAAATACATCGTTTACATTTTATACTTTTGAATGATTCCCTTATCTCGGCATCCCACTGTGAAGTTGAAGTCTTCATTCAGACTTTCAGGACACTACAAGCTGTGTTCACTGGAACGTGACCTTCAACTGATAACGATCGCGCGGCAGTCTTTGAAGTTGGGAAAGTTTTGGAAAAAGTGTTACATAAATTAATTGACACTCGACCTTGAGTATTTAATTGTTTGACAATTGCAGCAGCATAATAATTTAGGCCAATGTAAGGATAAGACAAGGTGTAAACAGCATAAAGAATTTAATGATGATTTGACAGGTAACATAATGGCGATGTTTGTATACATAATCAGTACACACGAGTAATATAAGTGATGTGAAATATGATAAAATGCAACTTCTATGCTTTTTAATCAATCCTATTTAATAATGTACCGTAAAATAGGCCTATCACTCTGATAATTTTAGTAGGCTACCATCGTGTTAGCACCAGTTATTAAAAATAAACGATGTATTTTTGTATTCTCCCATTCAAGTTTCCATCTCTGCCGATATCGACCTGTCCTCCACTTCGACTTATCTAATACTTAAACCTGGATTTTTGCCAAAAATCGGCCATTCGACCTATCCCCCACATCGACCTATAGGCCATAAAATACGGTAATAGTTACTATTGTATAAATTAGTATGCTAAATCACGATAATTACGTCACATTCTTGTTAAATTCTGGGGGAAAAAAATTCATCAAAATGTCGTAAAATGAGTTTTCTTTAGATAAAAGACTTAAATTTGAGACTTAAATATTAAATATTTCAGGCCTAAAATAAAATTAAGTTTGTTTGCTGTTTACCCACCAACCAACAAAAATCACTAGGACTCAAATTTTTTTTTTTATTGGCGATCTTTCTGGAACTTTCAATTACCGTCACAACTTTATATAGTATTAGTATTAACTTCGTCTCGATCTCTGAGAATATACATGTATATATTTTGACTGTGGCGCTATTATTTATTCAATGAAACATCGTATATTAACAGTATTTTATCCGAGTAGTGTAAAATAATAGCCAGAACATACGTAACATGACAGTAGGCGCCTATCAAGGAACTGCAAATTCATAATATGACCTCTTGTAACTCTTCGATATATTACCAATCCATCTATTGCATTAGGGCATAAATGAGTTCGCTGAACTTTCTGTCCCAATTTTTAGCGATTTTTTGGGTGTGTGTGTGTGTGTGTGTGTGTGGGGTTAAATCAGAAATCTGTCTTGCAGAGCAACATGACAGAATCTCCAAAGGGATTTATTCACATTTTACTCACTCAAAAAATCACTAAAAATCGGGACATAAAGTTCGGCCTAAGCTACTGCTATATCCCAGAATGACAAACTTATTTTCTCTATGAATACTATTTATAAAAATAGAAAACCAAACATCCTGTATGATACATGTTTTACTAAGATTTATGAAACACCTGTGTAAATATGTTTGATATATTTCCTCCTTTTATGAATACTGTAGGGAATAATGTTATAGCAAACATAAAATCGTGTAGACAGTTACATAAGAGTTACCTCCCGTTATTTTTTTATTTCAAAAATATTTGTCAAAACATAATAATTTTACAAAAACAATATCAAATCTAGTAAAATGAAATCCATTAAATTTATACACCTGTTTTCTTTAACATACCCCAGTGTATTTCTCTAATTTACATTAGAAATATATTAAAATGTCCCAGGAAAGTTATCATTTTAAAACACCGACTGTCACTGCACCATGCACCTTACTATAAGCACTGCATCACCGTGTGACTGATTACCGCTAGATGAAGGGTCAAAGTTGAGCCTCTGATTTGATACTGGCAAGTCTGCTTAACTTGCAACCAGTGAACAAATACTATGAAATGACCATTAAGATTCAATAGATAATTGTTGTACAATATATCAAATCTTAAATGTCTTTGTATATTTTATTTTACTTTTAATGATGTTCTAGTGCATACATGCACAAATAATTACGAAATGATACACAAAATAGAACATGTAGCATGAGAAACTGTTGTGACGTGGGGCGCGGCCAGACGCAACACAACAGAATTATTCATCTGCGCTACCATGGTGCTATCTGAAATTTCTGGGGAGAACAATGACGTATACAGATAGATTCCAGAATATCTGCATGCATTTTATTTATACTCTGTCATGCACCTCTGTAAAAACTTGTTGAAATTTCACAAATAACCTCTCTCTTCTCCTGTCTGTCTCAAACATTTATGAAATATTTAATGTGTCCTCATTTACAATTATTTTCATTATAATTTGTACAGAAAATGACGGACTGCACAATGACATCAGTACTTAAATGCAAGAGAACAATATATCCTTTCCCAACTTGATGCCAGAAAAATTTCCAATAAAATAAAATAATTTCCCTACCTACCTACCCATAGGTAAAAGGGTAGAATCGATAAACAGCAAACAGAGAATATTTTATGTCTGACCTCAAATGATTGTTGTACAGGAAACATCAAACAATTACAGCAAATATGTTTTACATCTGTCATCAATATTAACTTTGAGATTGGTGTTTTGAAGTGATTGACAGCTGTGATTTGCAAGATTTGTCTCCCTTTGATATTTGGTGCCTAAAAACCATATATCTGTATATAGGACTTACCTTTCTATCATAAAATATGATAATTATATTACCTTACAAGGTATACAATTTTGACCTTTTATACAATAGATAGCTTGCCTTCCTCTAAATCTTTGAAATGCAGCTGTAGTTCCATTTCACTAAACATTTGTATCATTCATATGCAAATTAAAAAAATGTGCCAGAAATTTGGCTTGCCTTTCCGAATCTATGTCAAATGACAATGAATTTGAAGAGATTCTTGTATTTTCAAACAGTTCTATGAATTTTTTTTAGATTTCCCAATTTCAATAAAATGTTTATAAAATTCCCAGTTCAAAAGCCCCAGGCCCCATTTCAAAACTGTGGAAAATCCCTGCCTGACAAAGTTATAAATTGCGTTGCCTTATAAATACCTTGGCTTTACCGCTTGGTGATCCACCAGTCTGCGACATCAAGTGCTCGGACAAAGCCAACTTAGCATCTGCGATAGATTTCTGCAGTAGAGAGGCCCGAAACTTCTTTATAAAGTTAGAAGCTGTTCTCTCAGCAACAAAGTCCACCGTTCTTTTGAGCGATGCTGGGTGATTGTGGAAAAAATTCTCCTGTAACTGAAGCTGAAAGAAACGATGACAATAATACCCGAGTGTTTTAAAATCAATGTCCTAAATAAAGGTTATAGTAGGGCGTTATGCCCATCTTGATTTTTGCATGACATTTCCTTTATGCATTCCCCTGACCTGCCCTGTTCCTTAACTGTACACCCAGCAGATAAATCATCCTCTTTTCTGTATTGTAATGCATATCTTTATTAACTGAATTACTGTGTGCTTGGAAATTTTTGCCCTGGCTATTTTCACCCATTTACGTCAGAAAACATATTCACCTCGTCTTTAATTCGCCTTTAATCACCATTATCTCATGAATGGCATGTATGTCTATGTTTCAATTATCTTGCTTCAAAATGTCATTTTCATTTTAAATTTTGCCCTCTCCACTAAGGACGAAAATAGCACAAATCAAACAGAAGTGAAAATTTTCGGGTAAATTTAAATTTTCATTGTAAATCAGCCTCTCAAAGCAAAAATTTCCAGGCATACAGTATTTTGGTAATCGTTGACTCCTCTTTCTAAATGTGACCTTTTATGGCACGTTTCTCGCAATACAGTTTCTGCTGTAAATAATTTGCATATTACCTGAATTTGTCTCTCTGAGGCTGTAGGTTCGTTAGAATCTTCTGCTGATACGGGTGTAATTTTTCGTATCGTTGAATGCTTGGAGCTACATCCATTTGCAAAGTCCATCAACAGTATTTTCATTTCCGCTGAAATACACACACATAATTATATATATATATATGCAGGGCTCTACAACACTAAAAAAATTCACTCTTCATTTGGCCAGTGAACCAGAAATTTTACTAGCCAGCCAGGAACTTTTACTCGCCAATATATATATATATATATATATATATATATATATATATATGCGGGGGAAAAAAAACAGAAAACACTCAAATTTCCGGCCATTTGGCCTTTATCAAGTGAAAGACGACAATATATAATATATGTGTGTGTGTGTGTGTGTGTGTGTGTGTGTGTTCTTAAAAAAAATACACTGGATGAAAATACAGAAATGAAATAAAATATTAATTTTCTAAGTTGATGTAACATTTTATTGTTTCTATCCATTTAAAACAAAGTTATTAACTGCATGTTGACCTTTTGTGCATTTTTTTTATCAATTGAGGAGTGTTTATATGCCTATATTTTTCAAATTTGTTACTCTAATTAATATTGAGGCAACCTTAAACTTTGTTTTTAAAATTTTAGCGCCAGTTTCTTTCCGACAGAATTTCCAAACAGAGACTGCTCACAAGAATTGTAAATTTTGTCTGTAAGTTAAAATGTATAGTCCAACACCCGTGACCTGATCGTCAGACAAACACCTATAAAGTTCTTTAATTTATAGGTGTTTGTCCGACAATCGGGTGTTTGACTCTCGATTTTAATTTACAGATAAATTTTCCAGTTCCGACTGTGGTTAATACCTTTGGGGATTCTGTCACGGCCGTTTTATTGTGTTGCCCCACGATAAAACGGCCACGATAGAATCCCCAAAGGAACTAGGCTGTGGTCTGCCTGCCCTCCTCGTCGAACACTAGGCCGAACTTTCTGCCCTGATTTTACCACTTAAAAACCGCTTAAATTGAAATCGAATTCGGGACAGAAAGTTCAACCTAGTCGAACACTAGCCATAACTCGATTCCAGTATTCCTTTAACCAAGATCGTTTAAACTTAATAGTGTCTAATGATGCTTCTGTTGAAATCGACCGAGAAAAGAAAATGTCATCGTGTGCTGTTAGGAAAATTTCAAGTCGAAAACATGAGAGCAATACAACATGTTTTTATACCGTAATCCACGTGAGTTAGATGCTCTAGTTTATCGAAACTAAATAACCAAATTGGTTGTTGTAAAGCGCATAACAGACCATGAATTCGATAATGTAATTTCACAGTGAAAACGGACAAACTTTTGATTTCCGGCTCGGGGAAAAAACTGGTCGCGATGTGGTGACTGAATGAGGATAAACACTCGCCAAAATCTAAAAAATTATCGCATTTGTGAGTGATTTGGTCGCATTGTAGAGCACTGATATGTATATAAAAAGTAGACTCTGATAGGGATTTATGAGATAAAAAAGTTATTTAATTGATGTGGCTCATCAACAGTTCCAAGAAGTGCCCATAAACAGATGTGAAATGCCCTAAAATACCTGGTGTTTAAAGAGTATAAGCTGCATTTCCCCCAATAAGATTAATTCGTTTGTTGTTGCTTAGATTGATGTAAAATAACAAATAACAGATACACATAGGCATTCAAATACTCATATTCCAATATATTTTATGATAATAAGGTCAGGTCCTGTGTCGTAGACATATACAAACAGTAAGGTCATTTGCAAATGAATGATTGCTAAACTAGATTTCTCAAGCAATTTTCATAAATAACCATGGAATTTAGAAACTTTTGAGCCTATGTTTGTCTCTCTTTTTTGTTATTGTACATCAATCTAAATAGAAAAAAAAAGAATTTTTTTTCTTGTGCCTCTTTAAGATTAACACAAAACTGGTGACTTGAAGTAATACGTGTACTTACCTAAGTAAGGACAGCAGGTGTAAAACAAACTTTGGTCCACAAAGTTCATACTGTCCTACAAATAAATATACAGATACAATTTAATACCCCATTCACCCCTAAAGACAAATTTGTACTTGTCTAAGTCATTGATCTACAGAAGAGTTCATTGTTTTTCAGGGGTTGATAAGTTAATAAAGTTTTTATGCATTAACACAAGTTTCAACAACTTGTATTATGAAAAAAAAAAATGAAAGTAATAAACAAACAAAAATATGGATCATAAAATCCACTAGATCTATTTCAATAACTGCACACGCTGTAGATCCTATGAACTCAATTTAAAGTTAAATAACCGTTATTTTTTTTAAAGATGTTAAAAATGTTTGAAAGTTTACATGGAAACTAGCTGAATGGAAAAGCTGAAACCATTAAAGACGTTTACCAAACTTAGTAGCGGAATTTCTTTTGATTCTGACATCAAGGCAATAATTTTGCTGGGAATGTCGCTGAAGTAAAATCCCTCTGGTATCACTGGATTCTGTAAGATAACAAAATGTCAAAATTATGTCAACTTATGAGTAATGTTATAACAAATATCAAATGTTCAAAATAAAAGGACCTTGGAACTTTGTCACAATAATCTTTAGATAATTACTAACAACTTTCTAATATATATTTGTATTCAAAAATATCAATCATTTTTTAGTAAACCAGCCATTTGTAGAAAATCCTAGCCTATGTCATTCAGAGCACTCACTAAAGGCTTGTTTTTACATGGATCCCCGCAGGCCAACATCTGGGCCAACGAGAGACATTAATATAAATTGACCTAACTCGTTTGTCAATCCTTGTAAAATAAATAAAGTTTAAACTAAGCAGTGATGGTTCTTTTATGTGCCAAATCAGCCATAACACTGGATCTCTGATGATTTTCACTTTGTATGCAGAGTCTCTGTCACAACTCTGGACCGTCCACTTGCGGGTCCAACGCTCTGCCACAATCTAGTTCAACAACAGATTGAAACTAATTCGGTAATATCTGAATATCACGGCCTCAAAAATAACATGGCACAATTGTTCAGGTTACGTGGAGTTTACAACAAATACAAAACATGTAACCTCCATTTCGTTCTCTATGAATTTCATTTTTAAGTCTCCGTTATGGCTACCATAACTTGCAGGTTACAGTCATTCCTTTTAGTGTAACCTGTAAATGGGTTATGACGATTTCTGTTATTTTTTGGCCTGAATATTTAGTATGTTGACTTACCTCAAATAACCAGCTAATCATGGTCATAACTATAAGTTGCGTGTAACTCATTTCTTGTTGAAAATCTCTCCAAGAGTACCTGTTAGATAAGTACATTAACTGCATAATAAAATAGGAAACAAGGATACATACAAGGATTGTCCATGCTTTTTGGAATGGGACTTGGGCCTTTTGAATTAGAAATTTCAGAAACATTTTATTGAAAAAGGGAAATCTAAAAGTACACAAAACTGCGTGAAAATACAAGAATCTCTTTAAAATTTATTGAAATTTGTCTTCAATTGGGAAATAAATTCCAACTGCAAATTTTGGGAAAAATGCATTTTTTTGTATTGGGGATGGAGCCTTATTTTCAGCCCCCTACAGGGCCCACTACACGTAACCGACCCTGGTAAAAATTGGTCCGGTCTAGTTAATTTGTGTCAAAGTAGCCCGACTGGTCGGGTTAAAAATATTTCAAATAGAATGAAATCTATTATTAAAAAAAAATGTTGTGAAAAACCATTTTCTTCTTTTTGTAATTTATTTACGGACAGTGGGACAATTATTTACATCACCGGTGATTGTGATAATAGATATGTCGCTGATATTACGTGCCGGTATAGACTTACTTTCATTTCGTCAATTTTGTCGCCATATATTGTAATACGCCCTCTGGTGAGAGATTGGTATATAAAATAACCGGGAAAATGGTAATATTACCAAAAAGACGCTTAAAGCCACTGACACATAAGATTATGTTTTCGTCATTTTTTAGATTATTTATATACAACTAAGAAGAATAAACTATTTTAATGTGAGAAGGGAAACAGTGTTCAAGGAATTTTGCTACAAATTGTTCGAGTAGTTACGTCGGGTTTAATATCACACTAGTACTGATACGGCTTAAATATGAAAAGCTAGATCGGTAAATACGAGGACAATACCGACAAAATATCTTTTAATTTAATGAAAAACCTATATTATTAACATTTAAAAGTAAATTATTCCTAAAAATTATCATTACGATGAAAAGGAGCTTCAATCCAGTTACATGTCCCGTCATTCTAATTGGCGTCTTTTCGGTAATTCTATGGACCCGCAAAAATTCAGATTGAATGAAACTGCCGATCATAAAATCACAAGTTTTGAGCTTCACTAAGTAGGCATATTTTAATTTAACCGGGCATATAGAATGGTACGTTTCTTTTTTGAATGAAGTCACGATATCTTAATAAAGCGGAACAACTTACGATAACTATCAATATTGTCATGACGCTTCTTTATAGTAATGGAGGCATAACTAGAGATGAGGGTGTATTAATCAGAATTTATTTTACAATAATTGGCCTAAAAGAAAATTTGAAACTTACATACATACTTGCTTCTTGACTTATATAAATAGATTGTTATTTAAGCAAACTGTCTATTCAGGTTTTATTTTGTTCTTGATAAAATTATAAATCTGGAACAATCAGCATGAATACAGTACAAATTGATAATTTACTTGAACCACTCAGAAATGACATGTATATTTTATACTGTAACAAAATATACTTGATTCCAGTCCTACTTATTAGAGTTAGTAGGCTTGAGTACTCTAGAGTGGAATTATTTCAATCATGAAATAATTCATTAACTGTTCTTATTTGTTTTTTATGTTGTTTAAAAAATCTTAAAGCAGTAAATAGCATTTAATGGTACAGCCTAAAAAATGAGACATGATATACACAAGTCCTCTGCCTGTCATCGAGTTTGTTGTACAATATATGAAATTAATATGTGAGCTATATTTTACCACTTATTAAAAATTAAAATGTAGTGTTTTCATTTCTCTAGATGTAGCATACCCTAATTAAGTAGTGTCTGGAAGAGAGATATCAATTGATCTAATGTAACGAGGTTTCTAGTGATGTTGAGGTCCTAGTAAAATTTTCTGGTACTGGTCCGACTGGTCTAGTTCTTTTTTAAGTTAATGTTGAGCCCTGCCCCTACAATAAGTGGAAAATCTTTGACACAGCATTTTTCAAAGGGGAAATATATGTCAAGTAACCCATAGTATTCAGATGCTTATTTATTTCCCACTAAATGGTTTTCACTTTTGCCACCAGCTAAATTTGAATTGCCGAAACTTTTGATTTAAGTTGATATTTCTGATGTCAATGAAGAGATATTTCTTGAATTTGTCATGCGAAAGACGTATGTTAACAATATGGCATAAGAACATCTACTGCCTGTATTAAATTCTTATGCCTGTCTACAATTTGAATCTAAAACCTCAGCTTGCTTGCTTGTTTTGGCATGATTTAATGAGCGATGTAACTACTAAAAGTCCTTGCCACTCAACCCAGTGAGGCAGGGAGAGATATGTTTAGTGTGTGTGTATTTTCCTTGCTTGAGTGGTCTGCATTTCTAACAACTTTTTATGTGCCACTACACTTGTACATTCTAAAGAAGGTAATCAAACTGCACATTCAAGACCATTTTACCCACCATCTAGGCATAGAGATGTGTGGACAGGAGATGAAATAACAGCTCTGAAAATCTGAAACGACCAGGGATCGAACCAGGGACATCCCTGTAGAAGATATGGTGCTCTGCAACTGAGCTACTCTGTCCGCAAATCCCTGCATGGATGTCTTAACTAGATCACCGCAAACCACTGATGAACATTTTCCACACCTGTATTATTAAGTGAATGGTGGGCAATTACAAAACTTTAACTAAAATGGAGTAATGGAGGGACAGACAGACAGACAAAACATATTATCCCCTTTGGTTTCTGGTAGGGAACAAAAACTTAATTATGAGATTAACTCTTCTACCCTTAAAAGTAATGGACTCTACTTAAAATCAATGACACAGCCCATTCTCAATGTGTCTCTAGGGGTGCATGGGTTATGAGTAAGAGGCACTCTATACAGAGAGAAACCAGACACCTATGTGCAATTACATAATATCTATATAGCATTATACTGGGATGTGATTCTATCAGGAGGAAAATGACTCATTTGTTGGGGTTTAATGGGGAAAATAAAGATTTAACATCATAGCAAAATCTTTAAAAAGGAGGGGAAGAAAAATTAATACGTGGGTAAATCATCATATTTAAGCCCGTGATACAGACAAGAAACAATTACCTTACTTAATCTGTAGCTAGCAGTGTAGGTACACAGTGCTTTTAACTCCTAGTAAATACACCAAACTTATTTAATCTATGGATAGAGGCGTAGGTATTTTTACAGTACCTCTATAGAACCAATCTTACAGCACCAATCAGCTCCATGTTTAATCTATAGGAGAAACCAATCAGCTCCATGTTTAATCTATAGGAGGAACCAATCAGCTCCATGTTTAATCTATAGGAGGAACCAATCAGCTCCATGTTTAATCTATAGGAGAAACCAATCAGCTCCATGTTTAATCTATTAATCAATCAGCTATGTTTAATCTATAGGAGGAACCAATCAGCTCCATGTTTAATCTATAGGAGGAACCAATCAGCTCCACATTTAATCTCAATCACATGTTTAATCTATAGGAAGGAAACAATCAGCTCCATGTTTAATCTATAGAAGAAACCAATCAGCTCCATGTTTAATCTATAGAAGGAAACAATCAGCTCCATGTTTAATCTATTGGAGGAACCAATCAGCTCCACATTTAATCTATAGGAAGAACCAATCAGCTCCATGTTTAATCTATAGGAGGAACCAATCAGCTCCATGTTTAATCTACAGAAGGAACCAATCAGTTCCACATTTTATCTATAGGAGGAACCAATCAGTTCCACATTTTATCTATAGGAGGAACCAATCAGTTCCACATTTTATCTATAGGAGGAACCAATCAGCTCCACGTTTTATCTATAGGAGGATGGTATTTGTGTAGGAGGAAAACTATGACTTACTTGTGAATGTACAACAGAACATACAAAGACAGCTGGAAATATTCTATGTTTGGAGCCACATTATCCATCATACAAAGAAACTCTACAACCCATGGCACAGTCAGAGTTAAGCGCCCTTGGTAATATGACACTTTAAGGCAATTTAATATATCCAAAGCTGGTAATTGCTGAAAAAGAAAGAGACATGAGTCTAACAGATGCAATAAGTTTTTCTGTTATAAATATATACAGTGGAACCTTTCTTGAGAGAAGCCACTCACATAAAAAAACCACTTGCATTCTGAGACCACAATCTGGGACCCACTTGGTTAAATTATCCTGTAAATAAAAACTCTTTTGAGAGACCACCTGTGTAATAAGACCACATCTTAGTGGAAGAAGGGGTGGTCTCTCAAGGCAGGTTCCTTCCTACTAGCATCTCTTTCTGACTCATTCCAGGCCATCAAGTATTACTTCATCAACAAGATGTGCTTGTGAATATGTAAGCAGGACGGAATTACAGACAGACAAAGAGATGGAAATCCAAACACCAGAAGCCCCATGCAGACCTTACAAGCCGGGGCATAAAGAGTTATTGGCATAAAAAAGAATATTTAGAAAATTCACATTCAAATCATCTGACAGTGCTAACCATTTTATGCAATTTTCTTTTTCAGTCTTCATCCATCCATCCATCCATCTTTACGGCCACTCACACTGTAAATGCTGAATACTGTATACCTCAAAATTTTTAATCCTGTTTAATTTTCGCCCATATATAAGAGAGCTAATTTAAAATATAAGTGAAATTTTCAAGCTGAATAGTTGAAGCATGGTAATTCATGTCATAAAAGAGACTATGGGGATTTAGGGCATATTTAATATGGAATGAATATGTTTTTCATCGTAAAAGGGCGAAAATAACCAGTTTGCGAAAATTTCCAGGTATGATAATAATGACACATAAATTTTAATTTATTCAAACTTAGCCTGGGATCCTGGCTAACTGATGCTCACGCTGTCAGTATTGCCAGGTGGAATACAATCCACTCAATTATCTGATTTGACAAGATTATCTTTTCACCACACTGAATTGTGGGATAGCATCAAATCATAACAAACATAGTGCCTCCATACTCAATCGATGAGATACAAGAATTTACAGTGTATTATACGATTGATGTATGCACTATTTGCAAACAATTGTTGTAGAAATACACAATAAAGATCCCACAGACATAAACAAGTATATTGTTTACTACATTTGCAAGAATCTGACGTGATTTTTTGTTTGAATACTGAGATGGATACAGCCATTTTTCTCTGTTTACTATTATGGACATGCACATTTTCTATATCCGGTGTCTTGCTCATGTGATAATTTTCAGTCTTGTTTTGCGCTGAGAAGTTGGTCACATGGATTGTATTATGCCTGGCCCTATCGACGAAGGATGTTTGGGCCAGGAACCCAGGCTAATTCAAACCTAACTCCAGGACATTAAAAAGACAAAGGAAAAAAATGACAAAGGGATATTAAGACATTTTTTCAAATACATCTGTGAACGATGCACACACATTCAAAACTGAAATAGATTTGTACATCTGGCACTTACGTTTTTTCTCAGCAAAATATAGGTAGCCTCCATTTCGTCTGGCAATTTCGCCGGAGTTTGATACGGTAAAAAAGTCACAAAACCCAGGAATTTTCCAAGTAATCTTACGGTGATAAGAATACAGGAAAATACCTCAGCCTGGTCCTGTAAAGATTAAAACATAAAAGTCATTTATTGTCTGCATGTGGTTGAAACATATATTCTCCTAAATTTACAGAACTGTTGACAAATTGACCCATCTACGCCTGAAAATAATGGACTCTAATGAAAATACCAATAAAATCCAAACAAAATCTAATCAAAAGAAAAAGTTTCTGAATGTATTTTGTAGATCGTGGGTCGAATTTTTTTTAAACCCCCCCCGGGCCTGAAAGGTCCGCCAGGGGCATCTAGTGTTTGGATCGTCCATCTGTCTGTCCGTCTGTAATTCTGTCCCACCTTTCTTTTGTCTGTCTGTCCATAATTTTGTCCCGCTTACATATTCAAGCTTAGAAATTTGTTGGGACCAGGGGCATTTGTGTTTCACAACCACATCTTGCTTTTAATAGTGTTTAAAGCCAAACTCAACAATTTTTCAGTTATAAGATGGCAGCCAGCTTTTAATCGTGGAGGAAAGAACCAAGTTACACGGGAAGTGACCACTTCCGAAAGGGTTCAACCGTACCTGATATCAAATTGGAACCTTCTATGTACCAAGACAAAGGCTTGTCCAAATAACCACCTTGATCAATTAACATACTTCAACAGACAAATTACTAACTATATACCGGTATGTATAAATATGAATAACAGAGGATACAAAGTACAGAGACCAGACAGAAATATACTTACCTCATCGGAATCTTCATTGCCTGTTTCTTCCCTGTCAGCTGACGTGAAGGATGTCTTGTTAAGCTGAAATATGAAAACAAATACATTTGTACCATCATCATTACAATATAAACAACACAGGTTTTTATCAGAATGTTGACATATTCATTCAAACTTTTAATTTTGAATGCTTTTGAGGGCCTAACCTTATCACAATTTAAAATTAAATGTTTAAAAAGATTGTTTGTTTCAGAACAATTCAGAAGCCTGAAAACTGATTTAATCCTGGACATTCTATAAGAAATCATTTGAAGTGGAAGGTTCCAAGAAATGGGTCCAAAAGTAATAAAGTTCTTTTTATTTTCCCATGTTTCATAAAATGCAGTATAAATCATATAAATCCAATTTTTTCACAAAAAAACCCAGAAAGTAATCAAAGATAACAAAGGTCACTTTCCAGCAGCATTTTTACCCACTCCCGCCAATTAAACTGATGTAAACCAATCTTTTTAACCAATCGTTTCTCTTGTTTGGTAACATTAAAATCTGCAGTTGTAAAGTCAGTATCTACCTCTGTAACTTTTGATGCAAAAGTATCGCTCAGGTGTTGATTAAATATCGGACTAGATGCGGCTATAATGAAGTCATGGAAAAACTCTTGGCAGCCAGGAAATGATGGCAGTGGACAGGGTCCACCAAAGCTGAGGGGTTTGCTAAACCTTTCCTGTAGTCTGCAAAAAAACATTATATAAAGTGTAGATAATATTTTCATACTCTTTTATGGTGGTACCAAGTTACAAATGCAATCTGGTGGATAAATAGTGGTGCTCTTGATATTGGATATAATATTCAAAAGGGACCATGCGAATACAAAAATCTAATTTTTGTGACTTTACAATTATTGTCAGGAAGAAAGAGAAAAAATTTTCTTCTCACATAAAATTAAGTTCATGGTAATCATCTGATAAGTTGAAAAACTTTACACGAATGGGGAACTTTCGATTTAGCACGAATTACCGTTATAATCCTGCATTTAGTGGCTACATTATTTCCGGTTTTGGTAATATACAGATAGCCCGAATAGCGCAGTTGGTAAGAGTGTTCTGCTAGTATTCAGAAGATTCTAGGTTTGATTTACAGTCTGTCCACAAATTTTTCCTTACCTGCTACACATGTCATTCAACTGAATAATCCCTTGTGGTATGTTTTAAGAGTCTCTTGGATTTTTTACAAAAAATAACGTTAATGCACTAAAACATAGGGATATTCCATGTACACTGCATATGCTGTGAAGGTAAATATGACAACCGGAAGTATACATGAGGAACAAAAAAAAAAAAGGCGCGACTAAATGCAGGATCATAACGATAATCCGGGCTATCTCGAAAGTTTCCTATTAGTATTATGAGAAAAAGATATCTAAAAATCTGGCAATACAGCATTTTCCCATAAGGATCTATATAAACAACTAAACCGATCTTAGACACAATAGCTGGTTTTTTTTTAAATAGTTTTTATGATTATAAATAGAATTAAGATAATAATGATATATCAAATATTATGATTTTCAGTGAACAAACAGCTTTGATACTTCAACACATACCTCCCAACATATAAACACACATATTCCTTGGACATGTCCTACCTTTGAAATTTACCGGGATTAGATCGTTTTAGCTGACTTAGTAATGCAATACTATCATCGTCTGTGTCACCTCTAAAGCTTCCATCTCCCTTACACATCTGAAAACAGACATCCACAATTGGAATGACTACTGCCAAACTTCAGCAGACAGAAACATGAGAAAATGACCCCCACACTTGGGTATTTCTTCATACTGAACCGATTTATGGGCGATTTTCATAAAAAAAAATCTGATCATGTAAAACTTGAGCTAACAGTGTGAATTCTTAGTTGGCTCAGCTGGTTAGGATTATTAGCATCGCATCACAAGTGAGAGACCAAGGGATGTGGGGGCCAATAAATCAGAATATTCTTTAGTCTGGCCTACTTAGCTTATCAGATTCTTAATCTTTGCTTAGTCTATCAGATTATTAATCTTTGCTTAGCCTATCAGATTCTTAATCTTTGCTTAGCCTATCAGATTCTTAATCTTTGCTTAGCCTATCAGATTCTTAATCTGCCTTGCTTAGACTATCAGATTCTTAATCTGGCCTGCTTAGCCTATCAGATTCTTAATCTGGCCTGCTTAGCCTATCAGATTCTTAATCTGCCTTGCTTAGCCTATCAGATTCTTAATCTGCCTTGCTTAGCCTATCAGATTCTTAATCTGCCTTGCTTAGCCTATCAGATTCTTAATCTGGCCTGCTTAGCCTATCAGATTCTTAATCTGCTTCATATTCTTAATCTGCCTTGCTTAGCTTATCAGATTCTTAATTTGTGTTGCTCAGATTTCTGGATTAAATGCCTAGGTCCTATTCCCAGACTGGACCATACTTAAGTCTTCTTAAAAACAGGTAGTGCTCAGCATAACAAAAGAAAGTCAGTGTCTGTTGGGTGAGAACGAGAACAAAGATCCCATACATGGTTAGTACAAATGTACGATCACTTGGCATTCAAATTTAAGGATTTTTCTAGGACTCTTTAAAGGTTCAATAGTTTTGAATTACTATGAAAACTTGCCAATATTAAATCTAAGAAGTTGGCAGTTCACAGTAATGGGTGTACAGATTAAATTCCAACAGGTAAAATGATCCCCAATCTTTGATCTCAGACATAAAAACAATTATATTTATAACTCAATAATTTACTTACTGTAATCAACTGTGACTGGAAGAGGCGGGCAAAATGCAGGTAGTTTGAAAGTTCTGTCTTGCAGCTGATTAAAGCTCGGATCCTCTCTCCAAGGACATCTATCATGGACCATCCAGGGGTCATGTGATTAGACTCCCATTCTCGTAACAACTCATAGAAACCATCTCTGTTAACAGGAAACAGCAAATATAAATTATGTACACCACATTCAATTTTTTTCAGCACCTAAAGGTTTTTTTGCACAAATTGCAAAAAAAGTCAGTTTAAAATGTTATCATTGCCAAAATTTTATTAAGGATAATAACTACACTGATTTAAAACAAACTAAATAACAAGTCGTTAGTTCGTCCTTTTGCTGTGTGGTTTTTTAAAAAGTCATATGGCATTTTATAAGGCCACTGTTCAAATATTGTTTGTTTGATGTTACCTCTCCATACCTTCCTAATGTGGGTAGGTGATTTTTTCATTTTTAAGAAAAGGAAATCAAACAAAGCAAGAAAGGTATGCTTTGATAACTGCCTCATTCTTTGTATGCATTAATAAAACAAAGTCAATTCTGGCATAGGGATTGAGACATGTATTCATGTTTATACATATAAATATATATTTATATTATTAGCTCACCAGGCATAGGCTTCAGTTTCTTGTTTCAAGTGTGTAAACAATTTTTTAAATAAGCAAGTAACTAAAGATTGGTTGATGGAGGTGGATGGTAAAAAATCTGAATGAAAATATTTTTATGGAAATTTATGTGAAAAGAATATTGCGAGGCAGCATTTTGGGTGGGTAGGCTGGCAACGTTGATCAATTAAAATTTTATTTCAGGTCTGACACAACTGCTGTTTTTCACCATGTGTGCCCTAACTTTTATCAAATTTTTTTATTTGATATTTACTAACCATTTCAACTCCACAGTCCAAAACTGACTGATCCAGTAGAAAGGAGAATAACTTAGAGATACCTGGTGTTGCAAGGATTGAAACTTAACTTGTCTTATGGCCAATTACAGTCAAATTTGGCCATTAAAACCACCTAACTGAATGGTCTGATTAGTGAGGTGGTCTCTTAAGTGAGGTTCTGTACTATTAAAAGATATTTTTCAAGCGACTGAAAACTTGTGGTCTGACTTGCAAGGTAGTCTTTAAGCAAGGTTCCACTGTCACTTTTGTTTGTCGGGATGGTGTCTTATGCCACACTTGAAAAATTTCAGTTACATGACGAAGCTCAGTTTTAAATGGTGGAAGAGAGAACCCCGTTTACAATATACCCGGAAGGAGACCACCAGGACACTTTCCACAAGTAAACCCTACAATAAACTTTGTCATAAAATAAGCTTAGGTTCCCATGTGTCTCAGACTAGCACTGACAAGAGGTGAGAGACTACAGTATACTGGTCAGTGACCAAATTCTCGCCAAGTACCAATTCTCACCAACTGTTTTAACTTGTGTGGAACGTGCAAACATATGCATACTTTCACAGATATTTTGTGTTTCCTGCACAAGACACTATTCTGATTGTCGAGTGAAAAAATTAAATTATTTCTCTGAGAAACCAGAAA